>JARPMJ010006523.1:0-51781 GCA_033366665.1 Phoxinus dragarum
TCCAGAAACATTTTTTGTTATGCTGTTTGAAAGTCTCTTCACATCCTAATAGCAATCACTAAGTTAAGCGGTCTAAATGTATATGTATAGTACATATCGTCTGTTAAAGGCAGGACCATAAAATGTTTGTCCAATCATTGTATTCAGTCAGAACGCGTCTCTCGTGACTCTTTTGTTTGCTCCTTGCTGTACGCGTTCATATGTTTTGAAGGAAGCATGGCTTTGTAGACGCTCTGAAGGGATGGTGGGATCTTATGCTTTACAAAGCTAACTCGCTGTCGCTAGCCTCTCGGAAAATTACCTATTTCATGGCCATCACTGGAGAAAGATGCTTTCTTAAGGCAAGTTCACACTACAGGATTTTAAAACGTCGGGCTGAACTGTGCAGTTCACACTACATGACTTGCTCTCTGTGAAATCAGGAGTGTTCAAGTTGTTGAGCTGTTCACACCACACGACACAACGTGATTGATCCGCAACAGGAGGTAACTCACTACAAGGGTAGACAACAACTCTGTCAGCCAACGATTCTATCTTGTCTACAAACCACGTTTTGTCACGAAAAATCCCGCGATAAAACAAACCGGAAATTACGCAATACAGCACGCGCGCCACTACCCAGCGAAGAAGAACACAAGTACACAACACAGTCTTTGTTTGAATATGGACGTCTGACAGAAATTAGTGCTGCAAACTGTTTGCGCGATGATTTGCTCTGAAAAAATTTTTTTTCATAGTATTTGGTATTTTCCATAGACAGTATATAAACAGTATTTTCCCGGTGACCTCAACCCATGCCTTGGTCTGATTGGCTGTAGCTCATGACATCACATGTGGTGATATCTAGATATCTAGTCTTTGATGCGTTGTTGGCTCTTTCATACTAACAGATTGGCGAGCGTTCATCGGCCGCTAATCCCCCGCGATTTGCACGCGATAACAACCCGACCTGTCGGCGAGCTCAACGATTTGCAAATCGGGCTTAAATCGGGCTAAAAATCCTGTAGTGTGAACTAGGCATTAGATGATTTAGTTACAGCATTTACCAGCAGGGGCTAACAGGGCCATGCCAACAAGCCAATCCTTGACCCCTTGGATACAAATTGCCATAAGAAAAAGCCTCTTGATGAAAAAACAACAGAAGAATTCAAGAAAAACCAAAGAATAATAAACAAGAATAATCATTGAGTCCCGCCTGAAGATGACGGATTGTCTACAGTATCCGAATTCTAACAGAGACCTGCCATGCCCTGCCTGGACCGCTTTGATCCCGCGGTCCGCTGGAGTCTGCCCAAACACGATCAAAGCCTCTTCACCATGTCCTTTCTTTTTGCAATGAAAGCTAATGATTTATATTTCTTAAGCTCTGAAGGTGGAAGAAAAGAGGAGATGTTTGGGTAGAGACTCGTCTCGCCCATGCAGAGGTTGTCTGTTTCATGAGCGGAGACTGGGGTCAGTCCAGCTGGCCTCCATCTGCTCTCAATTAGCTGCATGCTGAAAGCTCTTGGCTGAAGCTCAGGAGAAGAGTGTCGTAAATCAGCAGGGACCTTGGGATCTGAAGGCATACTTCCATAGATGACAGAGGAAGGCGGCAGTCATGTAGATCAAAACAATCTCGCCACACATAGGTGCTGGTATGGCCGATGAAGGCTATTTCCAGGACGAGAGGAAAGAGACGGAGAAAGCAGATGTACATTTCAAAACACAAACGCCACATGAGGATTGTCCTGTTGAGGCACTCGCAGGAGAGGTGTTGCTTCATTTGATTGGCGGATCCGTCAAGATAAAATTTAATTATTCTGGGGGGAAAAGTGGAACGTCTTCTTTACTAACTTTTATGAATTTAAGGGAATATAATTGAGTTAGTTTATCTAGGTCAGCTAACCCGTTTACATGCTAAATATCTTTGTTCTCAACAGATCTTAAAGAAATCATGCATAGAGATTCTTGCTGCAGAACCTTCCAGTATCTGTGCTGGAGGTGAGTACAATTCTGTACAATCCACAAAGTGGATATATATATAATACATTACTTTGTAATACTTTATTTTGAGAGTCCACCATAGACAATCTACTAACTATAAGTAACTCTCATTAGAGTATTATTAGACTGTCTGCTTAATATCTGCTAACACTTCACTTTGCTGCTCCCCAACAGAGATTCTACTGACTAGAAGTAACTTTGCAAGTACTTATAGGGGCCATTTACTGTAACTTTTTATGCACTTTTTATTTACACAACAGTTTCAATTTGTGAAAGCCATATTACTGTACGTGTTCAGTCGCCTATTGTTTATGTACAAAGTGACGTAGTTTTCCCGGATAGCTGTGAAACGGGATCATTTTGACAACGATGCCGTCTGTATGCGAAAAGCGCAAAGTAAAAACTTCCATTTTTAGTGCATCTTTCTCATGTAAACGTACCCTCATTCTACTAACCTAACACTTTACTAATACTATAAATGAGAGTAAGTTGACATATAGTTGTAAAGTTACTTATCATCAGTAGAATGTATGTTGGGGGAGCATCAAAATAAAGTAGAATGTCTAAAGTGGACTATTGACATAAATTGTAAACCATTACTTAAATATGCTAATAAGGAGGCTGAAAAGCCACTTAAATCCAGTTAAAACAAAATGTAATAATATTTAAATGCAAAATAGTAAGAAGTTCTAAGAACAAAGAATTTCCCCATGCAGATTTTGCAACATCAGACCTTCTTTGCCAGTGAAATTAATTAATTAATGCGACCACACCTTAAAACCCCCCTGAGGTCGGCAAACGCGCGGGCGTTTCTTTTAAAATAAAGAAAGTAAACAGGGAGTGCTTTATGCCTCTCCGTCTCCGTGAACTTTTTTTCTGAAGCACGTCTCTAAATTTAAACAAATCTCAGTGAATACTATTCACTCAGACATGAGCTATACATCTCTATAATCATTTAAGTGTGTAGTTTTAAATTATCTAATTCAAAACTAAAACAAATATTCTCTGTTTATGTAATCTATATAAAAAGAGCGAGAGATCAGCCGTGCTCATTATCGTTCTGGCACCTCATTACTCTGCTAATGTGACACGCCCATGGAGAGCGCGCGCTATTTAAACGCAGATCTGAAGCAACACATGCAAACCAGTCAACGCCCACAACAGCTGGACAACACACTCGCTGTGAGGAATAATAATATCGTGATAATCCTAGAAATTTTACCTCAAACGTGCTGGAGTGGATCCAGCTGCAGATCATCAGTAAGTGCTTTGTTCTAATCGCGATATGAAATGGTGTCTGTTATCCGCAAAAGACTGTTTAAATTTGAATCGCGTTTCTGTGTTTGAATGAATGCACGGCACATGTGCATGCGTTTGTTTACTAGCCTACAGCTCGCGCGTGTCTGTGTGTGTGAATGAAATATCTATTGCCTACTGAGATGAGTAAAAATCGACTGAATACGTTGAAATAAAATGTCTTTGTATAAGCAACATATTAAACTGCAAATTAACATTTTATGCCCTAATATAGGCTATATTATAAAAGACGATATGTTACAGACGAAATATGAAAGACAACATTTCGTTTGATAGATTATAAAGTTTTTACTGCCACATCAAAACCTAATTTACAAGGTGCAAACAAAATCTTAAAAGGCCAATATAAGCCTTCTCTTTAAATTATTTTTGTGTTTTATTAGTGACAATTTGGGGAGAGGATAGCCTACATAATCCAAAACTTTCTGAAAATACGAATGAGAATTATCTGCACAATTACTAGAAATGTTTACCTTGGATATTATACAATTTGCAAGCATAGGCCTACACAGTTTGTGGAAAAATACACTTTTTTTTCAAGATGTTTCCAACTCTGAACCAATTCTGTAGTAATATATAGCCTATATATATAGCCTATATATATATTTATATATATATATATATATATATATATATATATATATCAGAGGTGTCAAAAGTATTCACATTCATTACTCAAGTAGAAGTACAGATACTAGGGTTTAAAATGACTTCTGTAGAAGTTGAAGTATCAACTCAAGCTTTTTACTCAAGTAAAAGTGTAAAAGTACTGGATTTTAAAACTACTTAAAGTATAAAAGTAAAAGTAATGCAAGGCAAAAAATGCCATTAAGGACAAAAGCTTAGACCGCGCCAAAGGGGCCTAAGTGCATCCCAAAAAAAAAAATTCTAAGGCCATAATGACTATAATGTTATATATATTAAAATGTAAATGTTGAAAAACTTGTGAGGCACTAGGCTCCCTGTTTCAGCCGCATATAAGGATTTCGGATATTGCCATCTTTGTGGGGATATTTTGACACTATAATGGTTGCGTACACACACACACACTCTCTCTCTCTCACACACACACGCACGCACTCTCTCTCTCTCACACACACACACACACACACACACACACACACACACACACACACACACACACACACACACACACACACACACACACACACTCACTCTCTCTCTCTTCTCTCTCTCCACACTCTCTCTCTTCTCTCTCACACACACACTCTCTCTCTTCTCTCTCTCACACACACGCGCACGCACGCACGCACACACACGCACACACACTAACGATTATGTTTGCCACTTATCCCGCGATTGTCGTACAGTAGGCAATATTGTAAAAACGGCTGTCCCCAAAAGCAATATTTGACGCGATTTGCCCCGTATTCTTGAGCACAAAACTGTTGATTTCTCCCTCGCTTACCGCATCTACAGTAGGTTTCCTTCGGAGGAGTTGTGCCGCTTCGCACAACAAAATGTAACTACAGCGCGCTGCGCGGACAGCCTCTCACAAGTTAGAAAGAAAACACAAAGCCAATCAGTTTAGCGATGTGTATTCAGAAGCCGGAATGACAACAAGCAGAAATGAAATAGGAGTAACGAGGCTATTTTTAAAAAGTAAGGAGTAGAAAGTACAGATAATTGTGTGAAAATGTAAGGAGTAGAAGTAAAAAGTCGGCTGAAAAATAATTACTCAAGTAAAGTATAGATACCCAAAATTTCTACTTAAGTAATGTAACGAAGTATTTGTACTTCGTTACTTGACACCTCTGATATATATATATATATATATATATATATATATATATATATATATATATATATATATATATATATATATATATGTGTGTGTGTGTGTTGTCTTTGCATTCTTTGCTTGTGGCTCAGTGACACCTAAGGCTCATTAGTATGCAGCATTAGCAGGTCTTCTTTGTCTCCAGGTGTGAATGAGGACATTATTCATGACCTTGTTGGATCATTCACGCCCCCCTGCATATTGCCTTTCCAAACAAAAAGTGTCTTACAAAATTTAAATCAATCTATTTTTTAATGTGAACGATTAGCCCGATGATTTTTCAGATCATTTTGAAGTAAATACTCTAGCCGACAACATCCATTAGTCAAAAGTATTGTGGGAATATGTGAAGTTGGTCGTTTGTGGTCTTATATCAGAACATTTAAGTTTGAGTTTTTTGAATAACCACGCATAAATAATATTCTCTCAAAAATGCAAACATGTACATACATGTTGCTCACATATTATGATAGTCATGTTCGTGCTAAATAGAGTGTAATTACACCTTTGCCATTAATATGTTTATAAGCAACTGAAAAAAATACAAATCAGGTCATGTCAAAACATCTCAAGGACCCCAAAAACACCTTAGACCCCAGAGGGTTAAAGGAAAATATTGATGATGTTATCATATACTGTATAATTCTTTGCACCTTAAAATGTATTCCTCTTTAAAATTGTTGTTAACTTCCTGTTTTATAGAGGCATTCCAAGTTGTTGTTAGAGGGAAATGGATTTCTTCATGCTAGAAATGTGGGACAAGGTTCTTTGCAGCTTCCGAATAAATGACACCCTTACCAGAAGTAAGTACAATGAAATTCTAGCAATTAATTATTCATTTACATTTACATTTATGCATTTGGCAGACGCTTTTATCCAAAGCGACTTACATTGCATTATCCTATACATTTATACATAGGTATGTGCAATCCCCTGGGATTGAACCCACAATCTTGCGTTGTTAACGCAATGCTCTTACCACTGAGCTACAGGAAAGCTATTCACCCTCACATCGTTTTAATAAACCTGTATGCTGGTATTTTTTCCATGAAACACAAAATGTTTTTTTTTTTATTGTCGTTTTCATATAAGTACAGTTCATAGTGACCATGGACTGTCAATCTACTAAAATACACCAAATAAGCACCGTGAAGTGTACAAAATGGGACGTGTGTGATTAAGTCTTCTGCAGGCATGCAGTATCTTTGTGCGGTGAACAGACCCGAAACAGACCTTCTGAAGCTCTCAAATAAAATGTGGACTTCAGGCTGCACATCAATAATTTCAAACGTTATTGGTTTTCAATGGTCTTGTAACTTGTGCCATATTTGAGTAGAGAGTTGCTGGTGAAGACTAATAGGGATTTAAATTTTCAGTCTGTTCCTCACCTTGGTAGCTTTGAACTTTGAACTGGAATTTTTTATTTTTTTTCACAGAAAAAAGAAAGTCATAAAGGTATGAAACGACGTGATTTTTCATTTTTGGACGAACTATCCCTTTAAGCCCACAGCAATTGGTTGCTTACATACGTCTTGTATTACAATGATCATGTATGCTGAACACATCACTGGCTCGAAAAAGTCTACTAAAAAGGAGGTTAAATGTTATGTGGGATGACAGAAGTCTTATATAAGACATTTCCGTGACTTCCTTGCGTAATTACCATATGGTTGGAATGATTTGAGTCAGAATCTATAAACCCTTCTGATTAGCTATCATTTTTCCACCGAATGTCCCAGCAGACTCGTTTTCATAGAAACCCTGGAACGACGGACCATGCCAAGACAAATGCCAGTCCCATTTGTTTTTTGGCTAATTGCAGTTTTTAAAGGCTACATTAGGAGTTTTACAGGATGGATTCCTGCCAAATGAAGGAGATATAAGAAAGATACACTGCCACACAAGAGGCTAACAGAGTTTGCAAAGCCCATCAAGCAAATGTCAGCTCAACCCCTTGCAGTTTTTACTGTAGGTCTCGTCTTTAAACAGGATATTTATTCTTTCTTGTACACTATAGTGTTGCAGAGCTTGGCGGATGGCATAGGCATGATGAAATAAGAAAAAAAGTTGCCAGTCAGCGCCAGCATTTTTGATGAATTTCACAAAAGTTTCCCCCCTGAATATTTTGTTGTATGAATATCTGAACATGCAATATATCAAAAGAAAGAACATACCCTCTGCTTTTACTCTAGCTTCATGCTTTCTTTTTTATCAACACTTGAATGTGGGTAAGATTCATAAAAAAAAGCAACATTTAGAGCAAAAAGCTGAAAAAAAATCAAGACTACATCTAGATGGGATTCAGAACGATGATCAAAACACAGATGGAGTGGATTGACAGTCGCAGCTCACAGTCCTGTAGCTCATTCTGGGTCGACATTTCATTCAGTATCATTAGGCAGTTTTGAATTATATGCTGTTTAATGTTGATGATCACATCATTTTACATATGCATACGCTTACATATGCTATTGCTGGTTTCTGTTTCTTCTACACGTGTCTTTTGATCCATAGGGCCCTATCATACACCCGACGCAAGTGTGTTTTGCTAGTTTCAGTCCGACGCAGTTATCATTTTCACCTCATGGGCCACATTGTTTAAATGGCAAATGCATTTGCGCCCATTTGTGCGCCCATGGGCTGCTGGTCTGAAAACGAGGTGTATTCGGGCACATTGTTGGCGCGTTGCTATTTTGAGTCAATGTCGCAATATTTTAAATATTAAAGAGCACGTTAGTAATGTAATAATATCTGCTTATTACACACACACTCTGCTTATTACACACACACTCTGCTTATTACACACACAGGGACGCAGCAACACACAAACATGCCAAATATTAAAAATAAAAGGATTACAATGTAAAAGATTAATATTGTGTACATAAATATATGGTGGATTCTGGCTTGTCCCGTAGATGGTCCAGTCTTTCCGCTTACAAATTCCATCATGTAAATAGCGAATCCACCATAGCACGAGTGCAACTGGCTTTTAAAGGGAATGGGAGATGAGACTGATTGGTTTATTTCATGTTACGCCCAAAATACACCCATTACTCATTAAGGGGACAACCCTTTTAGACCATGTGCCTTGCGCCGACCATTTCAGACACGCACGAAGTGAACCTGCGCCCTACGCTTTAGACCATGCTTAGATCGCTAAAATAGGGCCCAGGGATTCAGTACTTTTTCAGAAGATGCCTTAGGCCGTGTGTCTACCAAAGCGTTTTTTCATGTGGCTGGCGTGTTTTTTCAATCGTTTTCAATGGGAGCGGCGCGTTTTTAAAACGCAATGAGCGTAGCGAGGCGCTGAGTGTCTTTTTCACGCTGAAGCGCTGAGCGTTCTGCGTTTTTTACAGGTCGTCGAGAGTTGAAAAATGTTCAACTTTGGGTAAAACGCAGCACTCATCACTGTCACCTTTTACCCAACCGTCCAATCACAGTGGAGGAGGGGCGGGACTAATACCACAACCGACCAACCGCCACATTCTGCTTGTACGTACAACGTCAACAGATGACAACAACTAGCAGCATAATAATGGAACAAAATAATTTAAATCAAGAGCCAGAGAAAATATGTTACATTGTATCAACATTCTAATATAGAATCAACACAGAAACAAAATATGTGTGAAATGAGATACAAATAACACTTTCGTGGATACTCCGTATCATAACAAGCAAAGCGTCTCAACTGAAAAAATTCTGCGCTGCCAAAACGCTCTCAAGCGCCCACAGCTCGGCGTTTTCAGCAGAGAGTGGACACACGGCCTAATAGCGCCCCCTACCGTATAACAGTGAAAACACGGAAAGCCAGAAAATTCCAATGGGGAAAGAGTTAAACTAGAACGCTAGCAGAACTACTCCATGGCAGTGAATCTCAATTGATTTTAGCTTCAAGCTATTTCGCATGAATTTGTACGATTTGTATCATATGATTTTTAGAAAAAGCAACCTTCCTTAACTCCACCCCTATACATTACTGTCACTGGGGTTTAAGCGGATTGTAAAAAAAAAAATGAATGTGATCATACTAATTAGCCACCAAATCAGCAAAGTGTAAAATAGTTTCAAATTTCCGTGAGATTGTGTTGGTGGCAACATATTTTACACTCTCAGAACAGACCTGTGACACATCTTGGTGTCACCACTTGAGAACCTTTACAATAAGCTTTGCCTTTACAAAAACAAAGAGAAGTTTTCTGCCAAGGTTCACATTTGTCCCATCAATGATGGCACAAATTAATTAATGCAAAAGATGTGCAAGCATTGTATATTCAACCAAATATGCTGTTAATTCCCTGGCAACTTTCCTTTTGAAGTTAAACTATTGAAGCGCCAGTGATTCTGTGTTGACATTTCAAATGCTGCGATTGTGTAATGGTATTAAGCCTTCAGGGAGTGTCTTATTTGATCCAAACAATCGTAATTTCATTAAAATTGGCACTGGATGTGAGATCAAAGCCCAGTCATCTGCCTGCAATCCTATTTTACAGTATCAGTAATGGGTACCAGCTTGGTGCTTCACATCTTGCGCTGTCTTTGCTTTGATTAAAGCTGGACATTTCAAATAGCACCATGCTAATTGTTTGTGTCCGATAAAGACCAGTACATCCGGTTGATGAGTGTAGCTGTGTGATGGAAGTAATTAAAAAAAAAAAAAGAAAAAAACATTTTTCTGTCCACCCTTCAGCAAACCGGCCCCACTTTCCCATCCTAAAGGCAAAGTTTCAGACCTGCAACACATTTACTCTGACTTTGCGGAGGCCTGCTGTTTATTTACTCTTGACCACTGTAAACACTAGAGAGAATATCCTGTCAATGAATAATAATGTCCATCATGCACAACATGTTCCACTTACTTTGAGCCCAAGGCTGATTGCAGGCTGTCAGAAATGAACCCTGTGTGGTTACAGCGTGTTTAGCTTCTGACATTCAGTCGGAATATGTAGCACTTGAAGTTGCCCAATTTGCATAATATGTCTCCTAATTAGAATAGAAGATTGGTATTAAAGGGATAGTTCACTTTGAAATTAAATGTTGGTGTGTTTTAGCTTACCTGAAGTGCATCCAAGATGTAGGTGTCTTTGTCTCCGCAGTAGTTTCAATTTTGATATTTTTAGGTCAAACCGTTCTTGTCTGTCAGTCATATAATGCAGGTATATAGGTACCGTCTCCAAAAGCATGCAGAGATGCAGTGTTGGGGAGTAGTTAACTACAAGTAGCGACGCTACTAACTTAACTAAATTTTTCAGTAGCTTGGCAGTAGCTCAGTTGCTTTTTAAACAGTGTAGCTTTTCCAGTAGCTAACTACTTTTTGCAGCAAGTAGCGGTGTAGCGCGAGCAAAAGCTACATTGCGTTTTGTCAAGCCTGCGCGAATCAGCGCGATGCAAGGATATTCTTCTTCTTGTTAGATTACAAACTAATTTTTTTGCCATTACCGCCACCTGTTGTTTACACATCTTGCGGCTAACGGTTCACTGACGTACAGAAGTGGGTTGACACACTCATATTATCCATGATGGAGCAAGACGTGGCGGCAGATTTGGAGGATGGAGAAACAACTAACGGTAATTACCCATGGCCTTATTTGTCCAAGTTCATGTCTCTCAAAGAAAGGAACACAAAATGTTCTACATGCAATTTACGTTGGATGTATATTTTGTTCTTGCAATGTTGTATTTGTTGCAATTTTGCACTTTTGACAAACAGTCTGAGATATTTGAGTATTGTGTGTAATAAAACAATACTCTTTGAAATCATAATTGTATTGCATTGTTTTAAAACACTAAATATTTTACTTAAAACATTCCTCAGACACTTATTCAGTTATTTATAATATACGTTGTTCAAAAAAATCAAAAGTAGTTTCAATGTAGCTAGCTACTTTTTGATATTAACTTGTAGTGTAGCTAACTACTTTTCCAAAAGGGTAGCTTGACTGTAGTTTAGCTACTTTAACTTACGAGTAGCTTGTAGGTTGTCAAACTACAGTTTCAGAGTAGCTTCCCCAACACTGCAGAGATGTCTCTAATAGCATGCTGAGAAAAGTCCAAATTAAAAAATTCCCCATCATAAGTGCACATTGATGGCCTAAGACACGAAACAAGCGGTACTTTTTAAATAGTATGATATAGGTGCTTGGAAGGTATACAGTTTCATAGTGTAGTCTACTAATGTGCATCGTTGCATGCTGATTGGGCTAATATTGCCCATAACCCCTTGTGCTACCCCTTAAGCCCGAAGTGTACTTTAGTTTTGACGTGGACATTAGCGTATGCAGCCAAATTCATAGCCTTTCGTGCTTCACAGGCTCTCAACACATGCGCACTAGATTTCTTCCTGTGTCCAGGCCCCAGGGTCTGCACTTATCCAGAAGTTCTGGTCGATGGAACTGTCTTTGCACTCGTTTTAACTAGAGTGGTGTGTATCTATGAACCCCCTCACTCAAGAGTTTGTCAATGTGGCCATCTGTTGTTGTTGCGTCTCTAGTATTCTTTTGTTGTTGTTCTTTCTTATGCGTGCGTCTCTTTTATGGCTGTGAAATGGGCCGAGACAGTGTTGCCAGCTTCTGGACAAATTAACTAGTGCAAAAAAATGTAAGGTGCATGTACGAAGCTGAGCGTACAGACTATGCACGGTTATAAAACATTTTTTTATTTGTGTCTACCGTACACATGTACTATGAGGATGTTGATGATTGTACACAACGTGCACCCTAGCGCACGCATAAAAACCGAAGTATACTCTACTCTGCAGTTTATTGGCCATATACTACAGCAAGAGACAAGAGACCAACATTTAAAGCCACCGACCACAATAGACACAACACAGGATCACAGACTGTGATGATGCATTTCCACAGTTATTAACATTGTAAGTTTTATTTCCTTTTTAAAATAAGTAATGGGTATTTTTAACACTGTTGCTTGTGTTGTATTACCTTGGCATTAAATTACAGAAAACTGGTTAAGGGCCAGTTCACACAAGTTGAACTTCTTTTAACTTGAACGCTGCATTTTCCGAATGCCATGACGCCAGACGCTGCAAAAGCTGTGAGACGCGAGTGCAATTGTTAAAGACGTCCGTCTAGCATGTGTTTACATTGGAAAACAATGGAAAAGTATCGCAATGGAATGGAAAAAAAAGGGTTTCGTGTGAACAGCCCCTTACACTGCTGTGTTTCTAAAAGCACCCACACACTACAAGACATTCGGCCCAAATTCTATCCTTCCGACAATCCTAGGCAAAGTCCCGATTATCTTGATGGTTCTACAGATTATCTTATCCGATTTTCCTGTGGTGTGTCGTGTGTTAAAGCCTGGGACACACCAAGCCGATGTCAACGAACTAGCAGCGACGATGTTGTCACCTCCCGTCGGCATGCTGAATGTCCCAATAATCCAAACGGCGTCTGACATGAGCCAACAGTGAAAGTGACATGTGAAGGCCAACTATAGTAACCCATAGTCAGAACACCAGTCATAGCCATTTGTCCTCTGCATGCAACAACCCATCCAAGTTAGTGAACACACATTTGGAGTAGTGAGCAGTGTGTGTCGGCCTTAAGAGTAATTGAATCTGCTCGGGGCCGCACCAATCTCAAATCAGAAATCCTGCTGTGTGGGGGGAACCCCAAGGACAAACGCTCATGCACACTGTACTTTGTCACGTGGAACGAAACAATACCCAATCAGAAAGCGAGCTGACGGAAGCATAACACGACTTCATGCAAATCTTTTTTTCCACCGCAAATTTTCTGAAAAAAGCAGTCCAAACACTATTACCGCCATTTATTCTTGTCCGTCGTCCGCCATGTTTATTTAAAAGATTTTCCATGTTCACAGTCGGGACCCTGATTGTTTGTGGATGGAATCTGTTAGTGTGTGGTGTTCTGTCTTGTTCAGATTGCAGCACGACACAGACTATTGGAACAAAAATGTTAAATATATGATTTTTTTAATCCTCTAATGTCTCACATTTTGATAATCTTGTAAGATTTTAGAGAGAGTCACATTAAATTTGACATCCTTCTCTCTTCTGACCAATGTAATCAATCTCTCAATATGTTTTCTTTATCTGGACAGTCATAGAAATGCTGTTTTGCTATTGTGCAAGTGGAAACACAAAAATTATATTTCTTATGGTATTTCTGAGAACTTCTGAGAACTCTAAAATGTGAAAAGGGTCCATTATTTTTTTTTACGTGCAATGAATTAATCTTAATGAGCTGAAATCACATAAATAGAACAGTGTGCAAAAAAGTGAACAGATGCACAAGAAATGAACAAACATGTATGTGAACAATTAGGATGGACTTTATAGGAGTTACAGGCCAGTTCACAAAATGTCCGGTCAATGCTGCTCATACATCCATTTTTATGCGCCGAAATCTGAACATCTTTTGAAGATTTGATACCACTTACTTTGCAAACTTGGCAAATCCAGAAACGGCTTCTTCTTCAAAGGTTTTTGCTTGTGTGTAGCATGAAACGGACGGTCAGTGAATGGACTGTGGGCGGTTTGCGGGTGTCTAGTGTAGCTGTCCTTGACTTGCATTTCTTTAACCTCAAGAAAATTCTCAAGCAATTAGATGTTTGCATAATAAGCACATTAAATGTTGGATTCATCCCTTAGGCTTGAGCCCAGTGCAGGCCATCTCCCTCTCTAAAGGCTCAGATGCAATTTGGTACCAACAGTAATTCTTATTGATTTATCACGCAAGTCGAAACCATGTGCACATGTCTTTACTTAGTAGTAAAACATGACTTTCCCTCATGTGCTATGGGTAAACAGCCCATTAAAGCACAATGACAACAGGGTCCTCTGCCAGAATTCGGATTCTTTGGGATTTGAGCCAACCCCCTACACCAACAAACCGCTTTCTGCAGGATAAAGGGAAAAACAGAAGTGTCATATTTGTCTCTCGCTTTGGCTGTGTCAGGTGCTAAAGCACCAATCGACTTCCTTTCCATTTGATTTCTTGCAGTTTAGTCGCAAAGTCGCAATTACAAGAATGTACCTTTACATCTTCAAACATTCATTGTTTTTGGCCTCCACTGGCTTCTCAGTCGGAGGCCTTTGACAGTAAGAGGCTTCCCATTATCCCATTATATCCCATTTCTCCTGTTTTGTAATCCGTGGCCCACTTCCACTCTTCCATTCGGATACTTTAGGGTCACTAGCGGTTAAATGCCTTGCTTAAGAGCCCAATGCTGAAAGCTCACGGGAAGCCACTACTAGAAGCAATGCACGTTAAATTAAAAGGTTAACATTCAAATCCAAGCTGGTAATAATGTAGTGGGTAGTAAAAATAAAACAAGTAAAAATTAAATGCAGTCTGTCCTCATCTAAACTCTTATGCAACAAGCTATCAAACTAAATAAATGTGATGACTTTTAATGCAGTGTTTTCCAGATTTGCAGTTTGAAATGTTATTCTGCATTTTTATTTTTTTATTAGTGGTGAAGCCATTGATTGTGGAGGACACGTATCTACTGTGCCCAGCTCCTGTTCTTCGAGAGGAGGGAACGTAAGTGTCCCACATACACCTTTTTGAATTCTTTCTAGTTGCAGATTTTTAACTTTAGCTTCTCTCATGACGGAGCGTAATGTACTGTTTTTGAAAGACTTAAGTAATTATGTCCATGTGAATTGCAGGGCAGCCTCCCTTTACGTTAGCATGAACGAAGGCCTGAGTTTTATCTCGAGTTCTGTTACTATCACCACTGTAAGCTGTGTAAGTATTATTCTAAATTATCTTTCTTTATTTATGTTTTGCGGTTTTGTTTTTGACAACCAATGTTGGGACAGCTGCACTACTGTTGAAAGGTTTGTAGCCAGTAAGATTTTTGGAAAGAAGAGTCTTATGGTCAACACAATGCTGCATTTATTTAAAAGAAATTAAAGTTAACAGTTATATTGTGAAATATTAATAACGTTTAAAATTACTATTTTCTATTTTAAAATATAATTTATTTATTTGATGCAAAGCTTATTTTTTATCATCATTACTCCAGTCTTGAAGAATCAATCACATGATTCTTCAGAAATCATTCTAATATTCTGATTTACTGCTTAAAGGAGAACTCCGGTCAATTTTAACATTGAGCTCAATTTTTAGTAAATTTGGAGTGCTGTCAATACAGAGAACAACGACAAAAATCGGTGTTGCCTACACTGTTTTATCCTATTTTTAAAATTTGCACCCTATTGACTTGAATGGGGCAAGTTTTAAACCTGCTTTTATCCTCTTAACATATTTGATGTGTCATACAAGTGCCCAGCCATGTTGAGTGATTCCTTAAGAGTGAACACGAGTGAATCTGACTGCAGTAGATGTGAAAGATATGAATAAAAATGATGTTATATCAGCCAGCGCAAATACCTGTATTTAGTTCCTGTTTTCGGTAGAAGTCCAAAGTAGTCGATTGTCGAGTTCACGCGCATAGGTTTAGTTGCTATGATCACGCGGGTGAACTCGACAATCGACTACTTTGGACTTCCACCGAAAACAGGAACTAAATACAGGTATTTGCGCTGGCTGATATAACATCATTTTTATTAATATCTTTCACATCTACTGCAGTCAGATTCACTCGTGTTCACTCTTAAGGAATCACTCAACATGGCTGGGCACTTGTATGACACATCAAATATGTTAAGAGGATAAAAGCAGGTTTAAAACTTGCCCCATTCAAGTCAATAGGGTGCAAATTTTAAAAATAGGATAAAACAGTGTAGGCAACACCGATTTTTGTCGTTGTTCTCTGTATTGACAGCACTCCAAATTTACTAAAAATTGAGCTCAATGTTAAAATTGACCGGAGTTCTCCTTTAAGACACATTTCTGATTAGTATTATTTGAAAATGGTTGGGAAAACGATATGGTTTAGGGTTAGTTACATGCAAGTATGCATAATTTATAGTTAATACAGTACGTGTAACAAGGACACTGTAAAAAAATAACTATTACTGGGTTTTTTTCAGTGTTCTTTGATGAAGGAAAGTTTGGAGAACAGCATTTATTTGAAATAGAAATATTATGTAACATTTGAAATGTCTTCACTGTCATTTTGATCATTTAATGCACCCTTGTTATATAAAAGTAGCACTTAAAAAAAATAATAATAATAATAATCTGCCCACAAACTTTTAATCAGTATTGTATCTACATCAAAGCTGTTTTAAAGGGACAATATCTTTTAAAATATACATTTCAGATTATATAAAACAGTTTAGGATAGTGTATTTTACATTAAATGACAATGTGACATTATTTTGTCACTGTTTTTATTTTGTTTCCAGTGATGCTAATCAAACTGTACTGATACACGTTGGAAGAAGTTTTAATTACTCCGCACCACTGGTAATCACAATGGATTCTCTAGCTAACAGTCATTGTTGCAGCATTTTAGCTTTTGAAAATGCAGCCAGATTGCTCAGTAAAATATGTGTAAAAGGAAAATAACAGGGTCCAACTACAGTCTGCAGACTGGGAACTTTTGTGCAAACAAAGGAAAAAAAAACCCTATTCATTAAAAGGATTGCTGGAATGTCTGATGCCTGTAAAGTGGTGCCAGTCAAAGCTCTTAAGAAGAGCACAATACGTTTCCCAACAGCCAGAGAGTCAATGGGTTATAAGATCTCCCAGTGAGTTCACTTGTAACTTGGTTCAATCCCCTCGTTTATTAACCATCTCTGTCGTCATGCATCATCTGTTATTTTCACAGCTAGCAACCCTTATATGGAGCCATTGTTTGAACTGGAGGTTGAAGGACTGACTTCATCGTTTTGTTTCATTGCATTTTCCAAATGTTTTTCTGCATGTCATTTGGATCTGATGTGATAACAAAAAAACGGTCCCAGTCAGAGTGGTGTTCATCTGCTCCTCCCTGCAGTCTGATGGTACGATCCTGGCCATAGCACTGCTGATAGTGATGCTACTGCTGATTCTGGCTCTCCTGTGGTGGTTCTGGCCTCTCTGCTGCACTGTGGTGAGTCCTCTGCGTGAAACCGCTCGACTTCTGTGCTAGTTTACTCAGATAGAAGTGCTGCTTGGACTTACACCCAAATCTGCATCTGCAGAATTACACAGAAAACTCATGAAAACTTAAATAGATGAATGTGCAAGTGCTCAAGTCCGCAGGGGAGTATAACGTAAGCGAGAACCCACAATGGAATCAAACATCTGGAAATAAAAAAACAACGGAGAACAAAAATTGCGAAGTGTTCCTCTGATGTCATGTTCGTTATTTACAGGGATAATCTCAATAATAATCTCAAAATGATTAACTAGCAGAATTATTACTCTAAAACCTGCCTGGCGTCATTACCGACAACAGATTTTTGACAAAGTTTCTAAGGTTTCGGGAAACAATTTCGACTAGCTAGCTAACTTCTCCAATGATGTATAATACTGTTACGAACTGCTCCGAGACACGAAGGTTGAGGATCCAAATGCAGTTTATTAAAGTAAATCAAAATCAGAATCAGAATCCAAGCAAGGGTCATACACAGGCAGGCAATCCAAACAAACAGACAAATCCAGAGGGTGAGGCAGGAATGGGAAAACCAGGACACGGGCAGAGATCAAGAACCAGGAAATGCAGTGGAATAACATACAAGACTTGAACCAGGCTTAAATGGGGTGAACTAAACAATATAGTGAGACACAGGTGAATGTGATCATCAGGGATGATGAGTCCGGGCAGTGAATTATGGGAAATGTAGTTGTGAGTGAATAATGATAGTCTGATATGGAGTGCCCTCACGTGGCACTCAAGGGCACTCCAGCTGATGACCGTTACATATTCTATGGTAGTTAATCAGTTGTTGTAAAGGAAATGCACCTCTGGTCTCATGGGACGTGACTACACACATTTCTGCTAAATCTTAGAAAGGTTACTACAAATAAAAATCACTGGAGTTTCCAGGTGAAATGACCACAAGTGACACTAAAAGCAGAATGACTTTTACTCCCTCTAGTCTAAGTTAACCAACAAACACAGTCTGAAATCAGTAATAATACGCTATTCATCAACTTGTTTTCCCCATCAGTTCTGTTCACATTCCTCTCCCTTTATTTGTTCAGTTACTAAATATTTTGAGTAATTTGTTAATAATAAACAGTAATCAGCTAGCATTAGGGGGCCGTTCACATAGAATGCATTTTGCATTTAATGTGAGGTGCAGGTGAAAAAATAGCAAGGTTAGAGACTAGTTTTTTTTTTTAATTCGAAGCTCTTTTAACTTGACCGTCATGTTTTTTTAGGATACTGTGTCATGCGCAAGAGACGGTGCAAAAAAAGCGATATGTGAGTGCACTCATCCATCTAGCAAGTTTACATAGAATAACAATGAAAGGTAGCATATTGGACTGCTATTCTGTGAACAGACTAATAGTTTAGTACTTTGATAATTTAGTACTTAAGAGTTTAGTACCTACTAAGAGTTCAGTACTCTCAATTTTGTCTTTTACCATATGTATAACCATTTCTTAGATCCGCACAGATTTTGCGGAGAAAAATACAGATTCTGTGTGGGGCTATTTATTGGTTGGAAAACAATATACAAAAATTTTAAAATCTCATTATTTTGCACATAAGTGCACAGCCATGGTTCTTGTAATATAAATGCCTTATGCCTCGGACTCTGGGTCCGGATGAATTAGCTCAAATGATCCATAGGGAATTTTAATAACTAATCATGAGTATGATTAATATTCTGCATATTTCAGTTACATTAAATTGTCGAAAGTGAAAGTGGATTATATGAATATATGAATAATCAATCACAACGAATTATAATCCCTCATTCATATATCAATAATCTTACTTAACTTCGATTATGAAATAATCTTTAAGGGAAACTAATGTAATTATCAAATCGTTGTTCGTCCAGCGACCAACGTCAGATTAAGTGATTAATTTCTCAATAAAGTTATCCTTCCTTATAAACTCCAAGAAACACCAACCTTCTGGCCGTGAACATTAATATTTCTGGTGTTTATAAAATTAAACTAACGTTACTTAAACAGGGAGCGCGGTAGCTATAACCTACCTCATTGACGTTTGTGGTTTTACGAGCGTTTTTCACAGACACAGTCTTGAATACATTGTTTTAATAAATGCAAACTACAGAGTATAACGGATTACACATAGTGATTATAGGTTTTATACGTCTATGTACAGTTACTTACATTAAACAGACAAGACAAAAACGGGTAACAGCTGATGAGAGAAAGAGAGTTATAGAGAGTTGGGGAGGGGCGCTCTGGGGCCCGCGCTCGATGTGATTGCGGGACAGAGAGAGAGAGATAAAGAGAGGATGAGAGAGAGAGAGAGAATGGTCACGTGTGACCATAGGACAGCAAACATCACAGACCTCTGAGAGAGACATCAATCAAACACCTTAAAACATTAAAACTCGTGAGAGCTTAATACTTGCAAAAAGGTTCGTTTGCGTGCACGAGCTGTGTCCAGCCTGCGCGTGTTCTTGGAGCAGAGTGCGCGCGCTCGTGCTGAGGCGTGCGTGCTTGTTGCCAGAGCAAGCTGTTCGCGGGAGTTTTGAAGAAGGTCTCTTTGGAAGGGAAGTTGCTGAAGGAATTCAGGCTTCGTTCGTTCGACTCGTAGGTGGAAACGAACAAAGGAGAATTTAACAAGGAAACAAAATAAACTTTTGTAAGGAAATAAAAAGTGGAGGGAACTCCTGGAGGAGTTCAGGCTCGGACTTTCACATGCTGACGACGGCAGGAAGAGCAGGGGACAAGAGCGTGCAGGAAGAGCGTTTTGCTTTTAATGAATGTAAGGATACGCCCCCTTCTGGTGGATTGTCCAATCACCTTCAGTGATTCAAGAGCGGGAACTCTCTTTGTGTTGTCAGAAGAGACCCCCTGCTGTGTAATTTATGATAGAGCTTTGGAAGTAGCCATTTCTATGACTAGAAAGAATTCATATCGAAATAATCATACCATTGCAGTCTATTATCGAGATTCAACTCCGTTAGATTTAGAGAATTACAACGACATCAAACACTTCAAATTAAGGTTATGTGATAACGAAGTTACATAAAATATACAGATTAGAAGCATTTAGATTTTGATTAGTACACTTTAAAACTTACATTAAATCCCAAAACTGTCATGACAAATAAATGGCAACACATAATACATTTGGTAATGTTTTAAATATGATTCGTTTAAGGAAACGTTTGTGTGTGTGTGTGTGTGTGTGCATACATTCCAGAGGGACTGTGGTGGAAGGCAGATGTTGGTGTGAGGAATTTCGGGGTGTCACGTTACAAGTCTCTTTGTGTGTTGTAATGGAGAAAGAGACAAAGACCTCTTGTCTTCAGGCAAATTAATAAAGTGTTCGTGATTCCCTAATTTGACCAGATGGCAGTCGATGTTGCTACATATTCCCCCTTTTTGTTCGATTAAGTCAGGGGATGGACTTCATCGAACAACAAATTAGCACAATGGGTGACAGGTGGTTTCAAGGCTGAGGGTTCAGCTCAAATGATGATGATGTGGTCGGTGGCTTGGCACCCCCTTTCCGGGGATTCCGTGTGAAACCTCCCGACACGGCTTTGTGAGCTTGGCTGTGGATGTTCACATCTCGTTGAGTCTGGCACAGGGTGAAGGCCAAGACGAGTGTCGGTGCGTGGTCGGTGACCTTGGAAAGATACAACAGTATCAGCTGCGGTCCAGGTTTGGACACAGGTGAGGGATGTGTTGACAGGAGCAATGTTCATGAGTTGGGACCCCCTTTTCTCAAACCGGAGATCTCCTTCTGGATCTAAGGTGACGTTGTAGTTCTTAAAGGATGGGAGTTCCAGTGCTGTCTGGTACTCTTTGCTCGGAAGATGGTACCATGACAGGTTGCCGAGGTGTGAGATGGCACCTGTCGGTACTTGAGTCGGCATACTCTGGCTGAGCAGGTTGACACGGCTGGTTGTATCATGCTGTTCGTGAGTGACAGTGGCTGTGTGCGCAGGTGTGTTAGCCAGCCATCGTTCACCTACAATCTTTGCTTGTGTTTCTGTGACTTGTGTGCGAGGCTTAGCTTCAGCAGGGCAGCGTGTGTGGCTGACCAGGGGTTGCAACTTGTAAAGTCCTCCAGTGTTGTCTCTGAGGACGGGCTTGCTAGGGCAGAGATAGTGACTGTCTTTGGTCAAGGTGCACCCGTGCAGGTTTGAGGCCGGGTACAGCAGGGTGTCGCTGTCGTGGTAGGCCACTACGCCTGGAGTGCATATCTTGAACTGGGTCCTGCTTTTCCAGGACCCGATGTTGACAATGTCTTTGAGCCTGTAGGCTCGGTTTGACTCGATGATGGGTAGGTTTAGGAGAAAACCCACTTCTCTCTGCTCGGGGTTGACGTGAAGTGGGGTGGCGCAACCCAGAGAGTAAGCAAGGTGTGTTTGTAGAGGGTCAGCTGGCGTGGTGATGCTGGAAGCCAGCACAGTTCGCACAAGGCTTAAGAGTCTCAGGTACGGTGGGATTGCACCTGTGGCTAGGCTGTCAGTGGAGGAGCTAACCTCCCACAGCATGTCTGTCGTTAGTGCTGTAAACAGCGGAGTCTGGGCAAAGTCTTTCTGGAAGATATTAAACAGCGGTTTCATTGAGTTCACAGTCTGGTTCGCTGCGTTGACACTGGACATACCAATGTTAAAAAGAGTTCTGGCGGCAGCTACGGCTCCGAGCAACGCTCCCAGGAACCGTTCGGATCGGTGGTTGGTGCTTAGGAGTCCTGATTGCGTGGCAGTCACTTTCTCCAGTTGGTTGAGCAGATGTTCGACCTTGGCTTTGGCGTTAGGGAGGGAGTCCTCTGTCCGTTGGGCACTTGCCCAGGTGTATGGGGCTGCGGTGCTGGGGTGGTGTGCTCTGTAGACCGGGCAGGACTGGATGAGTCGACCATACAATGGCTGAGTGTAGGTTCCGCAGTCGGTAATCAGAAGTCTCAGTTGTTCTCTCGGTGGCAGCTGTCCTCTGGATGGCTGACAGCACAGCATGACGACCCACAGCAGCAACCTGGTACAGATGACAGAGAGAGAGAGAGAGAGAGGGAAGGAAGAGGCAAACGAGGGTTGTCTTTGGTTGGACAGGGCAGTTCTTTTGCTTTGTGGGTGGCAGCTAGGTTTAGCTCGCCTTGGCCCATGCTTTGTCACATCTTTCTGCCAGCCTGTCGCTTGCTTCAATGTCTCGTCAGTGACTCTGGTGCTGTGTTGTGCCGCACATGATGCGTCATAGATAAACATTGGCATGACCCCCCTTTTGCAACTGTTCAGCACAAGCTTTTGCGCTGTGATGTCAACAGGTGCAGAACCCGTAATGTTGTGTGTATGCAGCGTGTGCATGTTATGCAGCGGATTGAGGCACTGGCTGTCAGTGAGCTCAGACGGCGTGCAAGGGAGGCAGGAGGGGTATAAGTGGAGGCAATGCCAAGTCGTTGTTGTGGTGTCAGAAGCCCGCATGTCCGCTATGTTGGGTGTTGCAGACAGCGGAGCCCGCGTAAGCGGCACAGGGTTAGGCAGTGTAGCCTGTAAAAGTCTTATGCAGTGTGTAGTCGTTGCAACTGTGAGGGCGGGTGGGTGGGTCGGGTGTGACCACCGCTTTCCGTTTAGTGCGCCAGGCTTGGCGCGGGCATGAGTTTGGTCATGTGGCTGCAGGTCAGTCTTGACCTTGGCGCAGCATTTGTTAAAGTCTTTTGTGGGCTGGAAGGTGCAGGGTAGCGAACTTGAAACTTGACCTGTTGCTAAGTCTGTGTCGTTGTGACTGGCTGAGGGAGTTCCCATGAACTGTGTGACCTGACAGTCTGGCTCTGTGGAAAGTCTCGTGACCTCTGTGATCTGACAGTCTGGCTCGGGTGGCCTGTGTGACTGGAAGGGGAGAGGTTCTGGCACTTGGGCCCAAAGCGTTCGCTTTTTGAAGTCCAGTAAGGGCTCGAAACGATCCAGCAGGTCTTTGCCAATGATGAGTGGATGAGTGTTCATTGGTGAAACGTGCACAGGGTGAGTCAGCGACATAAAACCTATTGACAGGTGGATTAGAGTTAGCTGTTCGAGCCGGATGCTATTTTGGCTGTATGAATGCACCTTTAGCTCACAAGTGTGGGATTCAAAAGTTCGATTCTGTCTCTTAGCTTCGACTTTGAGTCTTTTGAAAAGTTGAGATGAGATCACAGTGAGGTCTGCTCCTGTGTCTATCAAGGCTTCAAGTTTCACTTCCTTCTCCAAAGTGCAGGCTAGGTAGGGTTTCCTGGTCACCCCCCTTTCAAGAAGGTTTCCCAGAAACTGTGGCACCGGGGCTGTTGTTGTCAGTCGGAGTGAATGGTAGGTGTTGTCAGTTTGTGATGCAACAATGAGTGAGTGAGTGGAGCTGCTATTTGGTGATGTAACAGCAAAGTTCATGGGCTGCGATTTGATAACAATGTCTGGTGGGTTGTCCCCGGGAGGGACGTGTGGCTTGCTGCGGGGGCAGCTAGCCGGAACAGCACTTCCTGGGACTTTGTGATGTTGGTCCCAGGTGTGATGTGTTGTGCTGTTTCGTGTAGTGTGTGCAGCTGTCAGCTGTGGTGCTGGAGCGGAGCTGTCACTTGGTGGTGTGACAGCTCGCTCTGTAGTCTGTGGGGGACGAGCAGTGTTCGTGGTGCTTGGCTCAGGCAGATGGCAGTCAGACAGGGTGTTGGTTTCAGTTCTTATGCTTGGACATAAGATGTCTGGTTCGTCCTTGTCTCTCTTGCGATGTTTCTTGTGAAGAAACTCTTTCAGCATTCTCACGATCTCTGCTGTCTCCGACGTGGCTGCACTGTGTTTTTCTGGTGTGCGATGAGGCTTGGGCTTACCAGTAGCATGTCGAGAGGGGTTCCAGGGCTGGCTTTCTGGGCTTGGAGTTCTGGACGGCGGGTGATGCAGGTCCCAGAACCTCTTAGAGCGCTCGCTCCGATGCTTTGGATGAGCACCGTCCCGGTTGTGCTGCCCTCTGCTGGCTTGGAACGGTCTTGACTCTCTGTGGTACAGTCTGTGACTGTGGTGCTGTTGGGCACCTTCTGTGTCTAGCTCTGAGCAGTGCTCAGAGACAGAGTCGATTGTGGGGTCTTTTACAGTCTTTTTGGAAATAGTCTTTTGCTCGGTGTAAGCTTTGTGGACCAAGTCACGTAGCTGTTGGTAGTCCCTTTTGACAGTCTCTGGTTGACGGTCTAGGAAGCTGCGCACGTCACGGCTAGAAGTAATTCTGAGCAGGCAAAACTTGTCCCAAGCTGTCACGTTGGCGACAGTTTGCAGGTGAAAGTCAATGTCTTGAAGGTAAGCATGTACATCATGGCCTCCTGCAAGGTTTGGAGTGAACGTGGGGATGTTTCTGGCCAACTTGTCAACGTTTGTGGGGGGAGAGCTGTGGCTGGCTGGTGTGTACCGGCTGGTCAGGGGAAACTTTGTGGTGTGTGTTTCCCCTACCCGGTCACTTTTAATTCTGTAAGAATGGCTCAGTTCTTTGTGAACAATGTCAAGTTCGTCTCTGAGATCGTGTCTCTGCAGAGTAAGCTCATGGATTTCAACTCTGGCCACCTGTAAGTGTTTTTCACAGGCTGTGGCTTTAGCGTTTTTGTCTCTTAGTTCAGTCTTTGCTCTCTCGAGGAGAGTGTCACTTTGTTGGAGTCTTTCGTCGAGTTCTTTACAGGTTTCTTTCTCCGACTGTTCTCTTTGGTCTGTGTCGAGGCGAAGATCTTGCAGGGCCTTTCGAAGTCTTTCTACTTCTTTCTGTAGCTCTGGATCTGTGGCGTTCTCTTTCACGGTCTGGAGAAGAAGCTGGTCAAGATGACTTTGGGTGTGGGCCTGGTTCCTCCGGGCCTCCTCTGCTTGAAGCTTTAGCGCTGCTGCTTCCTGCTCCAGGTTGATGTGGCTCCTTTCGCTGAGCCGTGCCTGGGCGACGAGTTTGTGTGCGAGGCTTCCGACGATTTTGGCCCAGTCCTTGTAGCTGTGGCTCTGTGTCGGATCGTGGGTCATCAGTTCGACCAGGTCGGTGTCCAGCTGTTCTCGGCTCCGGGGCTCTGTGTCAGCGGCGTCTCCGGGCAGGAAGTCGGTCGTCATGGCTCTCAACCACGACTCGAGTTCGTCCCACTGGGCAGCCATACTGGACGGCCGTGACCTTGGCACACTGTAGGCGAGAGAGAACACAGAACACACACACAAAGAGACCAATGCAAGTTCGTTTTAAGGTTAACGAGTTATGATCATACGGCTATGCCGTTTATGAGAATTTTGGGGCTAACTGATGCCAACAGTTAGACAGTTCGCGGAGCCAATTAACTTGGGTCGTTTGAGGACCTGCACTAGAGGTTGTGACGAGCAGTAGCCTGGCGGGTCACGTGGTGGCCCCGGCTGCTGGTGGTCACTCTACTGCTTAGCTTCTTTGATGGCTCTCTCAGGTTACTGTTTCTAGGTGAAATGAAAGAAACAAATCACAACAGAACAAAGGATAGAACAGATCAAAGTGAATTAAGATCAAGCAATAGTAACACGGTATGTGTTAGAGAGAATAAGGAGGCCTAAGCCTATTACCACTGCCAGAGTTTACGATAGGGCCTACAGGTGAGTGGGGGCTATCGGGGTAGAAAACCTAGGAAGACGGTGAGGCTTGGAGAAAGGGATATAGGCCAAACACTTAAATGACCGGGGAATATCTAATATTCTGTGGCTTATACTAAGTGTATGGGTTTTACCTTATTTAGTTTGCCTGGGGTGAAATGAGGTCACTCAGGTGGGAGTCAGCGGCGCGGTCAACCTTCTCGACGGTCCCACACACTCGAGCGCAGTGGACCCGGGCCTTCTGTTACTCTGTGTACCACGGTGCGACCTTCCCAAACAACTTGCGACCTTACACACAACCTGGCAACGCCAAGGTGTCAACTGCCAGACAGCACGACAAAAATGGGGTTTTCACCGGAACCCGGCCCCTGCAGCAGGCCCTGGTTCAGGTAATTGTCCCGAAATTGCCTTGTGTGTCAGCTGGCGTGGTTGACTTTACCCTTGGAGTGCCAAATTGCTGATGTAGCAGTTGCGTGCCACCCCAATGGTAAGAGACAGAAGAGTCCGAGACTCACGCACGGCCGGTGTCGGTCGTGACGACCAGGTGACCCCGCTCGCTGGAAACCAACCAGAGATGACTGTCAAATCACCACAGCGCCCTAGGGAGAACTACACATAAACACACAAAAAGGGGTAAACAGGTGAAAGTTAAAGTCAATTAAGGCTTTCTTGTTTAAACCAAGTTTAGTAATTATGTATGTAGAAGTAAAGGCAAAGGCTTTGAAATAATGGTAAAACAAAAAGGGAATTATGATAATGTTGGTGATTATCAGAATAACCTAACCTAAAAGAGAGATAAGAAAATTAGGAATAAAAAGTAATAATAAATTTTTTTTTTTTTTTTTTTTAAATTTAATAATATATAAAAAAAATTAATAAAATAAAATAATGAAACGACAGGATGACCCCAGAAGAAGAGACAGGCCGCAGTAGTGGGTTTGTCCCACAAGGGGGCGTATCTCTTTTCAGTGGTCAACCTGGTTGGACAGACAAACTCATTCAAATTAAATTCAACTGGTTTAAATTCAAATCTAAATAAGCCTGTGCAGAAATGTAAAAATCAGGGTGATATTTTATAATAATCCAGATGACGTTAAAACATCAGTAATTACTATGAAATAATCAGAAGGGAAAGATGAAATAAGTACACACTTCAAAAGAGTGAAAGGGGATTAAGAGTGGCACCGACTTAGTATCCACAAGGCCACGCGGTGGCGCTGTTTCCTTCTAGTGGATGACAGTGGCTGCCAGCCAAACAAGATTTAAATCCAAAATTTAAATCTGATTTAACTCGAATTTAGATAAGCGTGTAAGGGAATTGAGAAATCAGAATGATATTGTACAATAATTAAGATGCATTTAAGTATCAGTAATTATTATAAAATAATCAGACGAGAAAACAGAAATAAAGCAATTCACACAGAATTGGAAACAGAAAAACGAGTTGAATGAACCGCTTTAGCGGGAGGCGGCCACTGGGTGGCGGACTTCCCTCTAACTGGGCTCTCAATGGCTGGGCTGGGATTTAATTTAAGTTTTAATTCAACCCTTGTTTGAACCAAACTCAAAGTAAATGTACCAGTCACAAGCAGGAAAATTGTCTAACACAAAATAATATTCGCACGAGCAAAGCTGGAAATGCCAATAATTATTGAGAATTTAGACATAAGCTAATTCACTATTCATCATAGAACACTTGAATTTAGCAGTACGAGAGCATTATCTGAAACGGCCACGAGATGGCGTAGTTGCGCTCATGCAGGCTGACGTCAGTGGGAGGCGGTGCTCACGCAGGGTGACGTCGTTGGGGCGCGTATTTTGAGACTTGAACACCTAAAAGGACCTCTGGTGTTTAGTCCGACGGATTTACAACCAATTTTAAATGTGACTCTAAAGAGCTCAGAGCGTTCAGCTCAGTCACGTGCTGATTTTCTGTAATAGAAATCACAAAGGGACAAGATCTGCGGGTGCTATTGCACAAGAGCGTGAAGCAGGGTTTCTTCGCTGCAAAACACAATTGTGAACACAGGAATTATCATCTGTTGTTGGGTTCCCGTAAACATTTAACCACAATAGCACTTATGATTTAAAAATGTCTTAGGTTTACAAAATGGGTAGCTAATCCAATTTTCAACCAGGAGTTATCGTTATTTTAACGATCTAATATTTTATTAGGCCTATTATCGAAACGGAGGAGACTCGCTCTGTTCCAATCTACCGCGTGAACAAAGAAACTCGTTTGATTTCAAGCGGGCTGAAGCAATATTAATTACAGGCTGAACAGAGATTCTTTTCTCTAGGACATTTACCGGTATTGTCACTTCCAGCGTCTGTTAATATGCTTGAGCTGAGCTGGCTTCTGCGCCAGTCAGTTCTTCAGTGAGCGCGCGTGTGTTCGCACTAGGGCGCGCGCGTTTCCTCACTGAACCGCGTGGACTCTCGCTGGAGCGCGCGCGTGGGTAACACAATATTAAGAATGTACGGGATGTACAGAGATTCTGTTCTCTTTACCGAAACAATATTAATATAATACATCGAAGTTTATTTTAGCAATTAACAGGGGCTGAAAATGTTAAACATATCTAGCAGGGGTCAATTTGCAATTGCTTTGACTGAGATCGGCTTCGTGCCTTCTAACAGTCCTTCAGTGAGCGCGCGTGGTTTTTGCCTTACTAGGGCGCGCTTGTTTCCTCAATGGGAGCGCGTGGGCTCTCGCTGGAGCGCGCGTGTTACATTAATACACAATATAGACAGACTGAAACTGATTTGCTCGTAAAACACAAAGTTTGAGATTGCCCGCATTCTCCACCAAACTGTAATATAAATGCCTTATGCCTCGGACTCTGGGTCCGGATGAATTAGCTCAAATGATCCATAGGGAATTTTAATAACTAATCATGAGTATGATTAATATTCTGCATATTTCAGTTACATTAAATTGTCGAAAGTGAAAGTGGATTATATGAATATATGAATAATCAATCACAACGAATTATAATCCCTCATTCATATATCAATAATCTTACTTAACTTCGATTATGAAATAATCTTTAAGGGAAACTAATGTAATTATCAAATCGTTGTTCGTCCAGCGACCAACGTCAGATTAAGTGATTAATTTCTCAATAAAGTTATCCTTCCTTATAAACTCCAAGAAACACCAACCTTCTGGCCGTGAACATTAATATTTCTGGTGTTTATAAAATTAAACTAACGTTACTTAAACAGGGAGCGCGGTAGCTATAACCTACCTCATTGACGTTTGTGGTTTTACGAGCGTTTTTCACAGACACAGTCTTGAATACATTGTTTTAATAAATGCAAACTACAGAGTATAACGGATTACACATAGTGATTATAGGTTTTATACGTCTATGTACAGTTACTTACATTAAACAGACAAGACAAAAACGGGTAACAGCTGATGAGAGAAAGAGAGTTATAGAGAGTTGGGGAGGGGCGCTCTGGGGCCCGCGCTCGATGTGATTGCGGGACAGAGAGAGAGAGATAAAGAGAGGATGAGAGAGAGAGAGAGAATGGTCACGTGTGACCATAGGACAGCAAACATCACAGACCTCTGAGAGAGACATCAATCAAACACCTTAAAACATTAAAACTCGTGAGAGCTTAATACTTGCAAAAAGGTTCGTTTGCGTGCACGAGCTGTGTCCAGCCTGCGCGTGTTCTTGGAGCAGAGTGCGCGCGCTCGTGCTGAGGCGTGCGTGCTTGTTGCCAGAGCAAGCTGTTCGCGGGAGTTTTGAAGAAGGTCTCTTTGGAAGGGAAGTTGCTGAAGGAATTCAGGCTTCGTTCGTTCGACTCGTAGGTGGAAACGAACAAAGGAGAATTTAACAAGGAAACAAAATAAACTTTTGTAAGGAAATAAAAAGTGGAGGGAACTCCTGGAGGAGTTCAGGCTCGGACTTTCACATGCTGACGACGGCAGGAAGAGCAGGGGACAAGAGCGTGCAGGAAGAGCGTTTTGCTTTTAATGAATGTAAGGATACGCCCCCTTCTGGTGGATTGTCCAATCACCTTCAGTGATTCAAGAGCGGGAACTCTCTTTGTGTTGTCAGAAGAGACCCCCTGCTGTGTAATTTATGATAGAGCTTTGGAAGTAGCCATTTCTATGACTAGAAAGAATTCATATCGAAATAATCATACCATTGCAGTCTATTATCGAGATTCAACTCCGTTAGATTTAGAGAATTACAACGACATCAAACACTTCAAATTAAGGTTATGTGATAACGAAGTTACATAAAATATACAGATTAGAAGCATTTAGATTTTGATTAGTACACTTTAAAACTTACATTAAATCCCAAAACTGTCATGACAAATAAATGGCAACACATAATACATTTGGTAATGTTTTAAATATGATTCGTTTAAGGAAACGTTTGTGTGTGTGTGTGTGTGTGTGCATACATTCCAGAGGGACTGTGGTGGAAGGCAGATGTTGGTGTGAGGAATTTCGGGGTGTCACGTTACAAGTCTCTTTGTGTGTTGTAATGGAGAAAGAGACAAAGACCTCTTGTCTTCAGGCAAATTAATAAAGTGTTCGTGATTCCCTAATTTGACCAGATGGCAGTCGATGTTGCTACAGTTCTTATGTTATGAGGTGACTGAGAATGAATTGATTTAATTAAATGTGGAAAGGAGTACATCTTTCATAAATTAATATCTATTACAAAGATGAATTACACAGACAGTTGCCCAATTATAGAAAACCACCCAATCCTTAGAACATCTCCCCCCTATATGTCCAGATGATTTGCTTACATTGGGGTAAAACCGATTCATATCTGACAAACCTGTTGGATTCCTCTTTTTCCAATAATTATACAAATATAGAGAGATGACTTGAGTTACCTTTGGTTCTTGCCATGACCCTTCAGGTTTGTTTTTTTTGACCATGTAATGAGCCTTTCTGTTGCTAACCTTAATTCCAGTGGTTTCCAGGCACTGTGTGCAGGTTGTGTTAAGTTAGTTTTCATGCCCTATTTGTTCTGTAATGACTTGTTAAGCCCTGACTGAGTATATTAGACTCACACAGGGTCAAGGCCTGGGATCAAAAGTGACTTTCCTCATTACGTTTCCAGCAGAGGTGCAGTTGTGGAACCTTTTTTTACAACAAAGAAAGTTTCAATATAAGAATTTAGAGATGATTAGAGAAAAAAAAGAATAGTGTGAATTAGGGTTGGGTCAAAAGGGTTGATTATGTGATTAGAGATCCAAAACTTATTGTTGATTAGTGAGGTTGACTTTTACTGTTCGATTTTCTTTTTTTTTCTCATTGTGACCAGACCGAGATCAGAAGAGGGTCAAGTTTGAGTCAAGACAGAGTCTACATGCATGCACCCAAGTCCATGTGCAAGCCACTGCTGGCGTTATTCATGCTTAACATAACTTGAATCACAAGTTTACCCCTACATATAATCGGATATAGTTAAAGTATGCAAATTTGTGAGGGGTGGTGTAGGGATGCTAGAAAACTGTTGTGGAATAGAGGTAAGTCAGCTATATATATCTTGATATATACTATATCAAGATATAGGTCATAGTGGACAAGAAGGTATACTATATATATCTTGATCTTGTCATGGACTCGGGAGCATGTGGACTCGGTCCTGACTCGGACTTGATGCTCTTCTGGTCTTGGTTTTGACTCTGACTCAAATGAGCTAGTCTCAACTACTGGGTAATGCTGCTCTTCTACTAGTGTAACTGGTTCGATTCTCGCTCTGAGGGATACGACCAGTGTAACCAGTATGGGAGGTGGGTGCACTAACAAGGGTGCAGCCTCTAGCGTCAGCTGCTAGCATGCCTCTTAACGTCTGGGGAGTGAAGTTTACCTGCAGAACTCTTACCAGATGGCCTTCCTTACACTGTGTTTACAACAGACGTGAGGTCCACAACGTAAAAACAAAACAAAATATAGTATCCATTATAGAAAGTGATGCTGTCAACACTGGGCAGATGCCCAACAGTAAATTGATGCCCCGTTCTATTTCTGACAAACTCAAAGCATTTGCATTACCTATGACACGTGGGACAAATTAATGTGCAGTGGTTGCTTTATTCCCTCCAGCATAGACACAGTGTCACCCTCTTAAACCTCACTCCCATCCGGGTCACAGCGCCATTGTATCTGGTCAAAGGCAGACAAGTCAAGTCAAGTCATCTTCATTTATATAGTGCTTTTAACAATGTAGATTGTTTCAAAGCGGCTTTACAGTAATAAACGGATAATTTAAGGTAACAGAGATTGTTTTGGCTTTATAGCGGTACTTGAATAAAGATATTTTCCAGCTAAAGTTAGTTTCAATTGATTCACTTCCGTCGCAACGATCATTAGTTATTAAATTAGAGACCGCTAAGACGACACCGTTCTCTCTACACAGACTTTAAACGCGAACCTGTGAGAAACGCTGATGGCGCTCACGTGCGCATCAAGAATTAATTCTATAGTTATGCGCATTTGAATATATGTGCGCAGGTTTGTAATTCCCTACAAACCAAGCCTTAACAAACTACTTGTCTGGCCTTCAAATTCTGATACAGAATTGTATGACTTCGGGGTAGATACGCGAAACCGAAATTATCCCGACAACGCTTCATCTGTAGGGTAGTAAAGGGATCCTCCATTGGGAGAGACTAGTTGGCATTTCAGCACTGCGTTGTCAACGGGTCCAGGCGAAGGTCCTTTGTCAGATCTGGATACGGCTTGGATCCGGCAGGCTGCGGGAAAACCTCGGGATAAACAAAGACACTAAAATTAACATAGATGCCATTCTTCTTATGATGTAACGAGTACATGAGGATTTATGGGAAGTGTTCCCAGTTCCGGCTGACCTAATCTATGCAGCCTAACATTGAATCTGTAATGTATTATGTGAAAAGCTTACCTGTATACTAGTTGGCTTTTTTTACTCTAGCACAAGCTGGTTAGAAGGTCATTGTTGCAGGTAAACTAGCTTGACCAATGTAGCCATGATGGTGACCAAAACCAGTCAAGTCAAAATATACCTCATACTGGTCAATAGGATTGTTTTGACTACTAATTTAAGATCTCACTGCTTGAGACCCTAGCCTGGCCTTTTTCTTGATTTCTGAGGGACATATAATAATTCAGACTGTCAGTGTGGCCCAACTGAGGAATATCAGGAGAACTAGACATGTCTGGAATATGTCTGGAAATTCACAACAGGAAAAGAGAAGAAATGAATCATTGTCATGTTAGAGGAGTGTGGAGCTCTGGAGTGAAGTTCATGGAAGGTTGAACCAGCTAAACCAACTCAAATCCTGCTCCGCCACAATCAGTTTCCAGACCAACTGTTGGCTAAAATGGACCAAATTAACATGAGCTTATTTTTATGTTTAAATAGCTTGGCTTTATTTATTAACACAAGTTATTTTAAATTAAAAAAATCATGTGTTAGTCAAGTTCAAACCTGCTCTGCAAAATGCCTTATGAAATAAATATTTTTTTAATAAGTCTTGACCAAAAAAACTGAAAAAGACTTGTCTGTCTGCCACTTGAAATCTCTCCGGGAACTTCAAGGGGGCACGGCTCTGTTTGGGAAATGTTATCCTGTGTTACCATGGGAAATAAAATTGTGATTTGACCTCTGAAATAACAAGGAGGAATAGTGCCCATTCTCAATTTCATTAAGATCTATTGATCGCAAAGTAGCCTAATACTAGCATTTTACCGGAGGTACAGAGTCATATTTGCAATGCGACAAAACAAAACTTGAATGCCCCCTTTTTTAATAAATAAAGCTGTTTTCACTGTAGGATAGCCAGTATATGAAACGCACTGTACAGTATATGCCAATGCTGTGTTCAAGTCTTTCAGGGCAGTTTCAACCTTCAAATTCAGAATTTTTTATATATATATATATATATAAACATAAAGTGAATTTGCATGTAATAAAATCAATGTGTTGGAAAATGTTGTCTTTTTTTAATATCTCAACAAAGACAGGAAACTTTGTAGCTCTACAAAATGAATAGTAAATGTTGTGCATTAGGTTACATTTTACTTTATCTGTATTCAATCCTTCTCAGCCAACAAACATTTTGGGCAGATTTGTTGCACAAGCTTGTCTTAAACTACTGTAGCTAAATGAGCAGTATTAAAATAAACTTTATTGCTGATCTTCATCAGCAGAATATATGTGTATAAAACGTCATATGTGTATGGTACGTCAACATTCATGACAAAGTTTTCAATAACACTTTCCTTCTACCATTTAATTCTTTAATTGACACCCTATACCCTAACTCGGAAACTGGTGAGAAACATTTCTCACTGGTAATTACAACTTTATGAACAATAAACAAGTCCAACAGAGGAGGGAAAGAGTGGGCGCAGGAGGTGGGCGCAGGCACAAGGGACAAGCACGGCCACGGGGGAGCAAACAACGGATTTGCTCATCCTGAAACATCCTGATCCCTGACAACTCTAAATCCCAGAAAGAGACCACAGAAATGTTTATTCAAACACTCAATTAATCAAATCATTTCCCCTTCAGTCCAAGGAGAAAGCAAAAGAGCTGGAATTATTACTACACTCTGGAAATTTTAATGTCTCTATCCTTGAAATGTTTTTCACATGATTCTCAGAATTCCAGATGAGTTTCAAAACAATAACAACATGTGCTCTTTTGCATGTTGCAATTAATGTCTTTTAAATTATATATTGCATGTCACGTCATATAACCAAAGCTTTTTCGTGTGTTTTCAGTTTTCCAATTAGCTGATAGATTAGAATACACTCACCGGTTAGTCTGCTAACCTCATATACACAAAGTTTTGCAAAAAGATAACAATAAATGTCATAATGCAATGAGCTATTTAATTTTCAGAATGTGCAAACTTTTTTTTTTTTTTCAGAATCTCTTGAGGTCTAACTGTACGTTCACACCGCCGCCGGCGAGAGCGGCAAAATTCGCTCTCGCCGCCCTGCCATCGACGCCGTGAGATTCGGGGACTCTCTGACGCTCTGACGTAGATTTTAGAATGCGTGATTTTTTTAAAACTTTATTTAAAGGAGCCGCAAAGCAAATAAGAACTGAACATAAATCAGTATCCTATTTTGTGCATTCTGGCCACACGTGGGGTATAAATTAACCTATTAAAATATTTTAAATGTGAAAGTAACAAAACACCAACAATTTCAGACACCTTTTACATTCGTCGTTCTTTTTATTAATGTCCCTGTATGTAAACAGGGACACGTCGTACAATAACGGGAAACCCGCAACAGAAATGATTAACTTTTCCTCCATTTTGCTTAGGAACTAATGTGGTCGGAACCAAAGTTTACAGGATTGTGTTCTCTGGTATCCTCTCAGGCGGAGGACTTCTACATTACGATTGGTTGCCGCTGGTTGCCGCCGAACCGCGTCATAGCTTATTACCATAAAGTTGACTTGATTTCAACTCTTCTCGCCGTCCAAGACGCGCCGCGCCGCTCTCGCCGGAGCTCGCCGCCGGCTCTCATTGAAAATGAATGGCTTCCGGCCACTTTGACGCTCTCGCCGCGTGCGGTGTGAACGCACAGTAAGGAGGGTAGGATGTCTGAAAAACGCTTTATCTTATTTATTACTAAATCAATATATCAGTACATTGTTGAATTATAAGATTATAATAAATGTAATAATAATACGACTATAATAACACAATTATTATAATTATAATTATATTATTATTATTATTAATCATAAGGATCAGTGATCCGTACCCAGAGGAACATTAATTTGGGTTGGAAAACATAACTTTTTTTCACATGGCAGTACTGAATGGTCAGCTGAATCATGCATAATTAATGGATTGTATGGTTGACTTTATATTCATGGTGGTATTTTTGTACTGTATTGTTAAGATGTGGTTGTACAAGTGACTTCTGGACAAGTAAACACTCAGTTGTATTACTCTGAAAGACACGTACCTGGAAAAGCTTAATGTTGAGCTCTGCCTTTAAGCATTTAGATATGGGCTCCAGATTTTTAGGTCATTTAAACTTGCTTGTAAACACACTGAAAACGAGGAGGGGAGGGGTGCAATTCCTTAGCCATGTGTTTTTGTGTAACCTGATTTTCTGGCACACATTGAACACATTACTTAGGTCCTTTGACTTGTCAGTGGAAGAAAAGTTTTTGTTTTTGTTTTTTTACTTTGGAGAGCATGTGGTCTGACATGCCAGCATGAGTGGGCTCATGTGAGATTGTTTATCTTTTCATCCTCTTTCCTCTCTCTCTCTCTGCAGATTATCCATGAACCTCCACCACCAATAGTGGAAGATAGTTCGGTAAGAACTTTTGTTTAATGGTCATTGCCACACAATTGTTATAATCTAATTAAGCAGCATCTAATTCTAAACTGGCTAGTTAGGTCATTTATTTCTTCCCCACCAACAAAAAATAATGCCAGAAAAAGCCAAAGCATCAAGGTTTGCCTTCCATGAAGCAGCACACAGAATGAAAGCTGGTCTGGAACAGAATATTAGTGAAGCGGATTGAAGGAGATTTCTAGCCTGGGAAAACCCAGACCACTCTCAGTTGTAACTGAGTAAGGGTCTGGCAAACCTCCATAGACAATTCATTTCCACAGGGGCGTCACCAACGGACGTCGGATAGATCTAAAACCAATCAGAGCGATGAATGACATGACGTATGCAGAGCGACGGAGAAACATCTCGAGACTCTCAGTAATTCTCTGTTTGTGTTAACGAAAATTACAATTTTAAATCGCTTGAAACAGACGCGATAGCTGATTCGAACGAGTGATGTTGTGATGTTCCACGGCGGCATCCATCTTTGTAATGTACAAAATCTGCGTCACCGTCTCTGCTCTGTCGTCATCGTGTAAAGCCCGCCCCAACGTTTCTGATTGGTGCCGCGATTTCGGCGGATTGGAAATGGGTTTCAATGGGCTCTTTGCCAGACCCACTTGCAGAGCAAATCTAAATTTGCCGGAAGTGGTCTGGGTTTTCCCAGGCTAGGAGATTTCCCCTTTCTGCTCAAATACTCGGGTCTGGAACGCAATAAGCACAGACAAGTGGTGTGATCAAAACTGAAATTCTAGTGCTGTTGTACTAAATATCTAGCCTGGTTCTACCAGACTCTCGTACATTTCATTCGTACAGAGAGTCTGGCCGCTCTCCATTGACAAGCGTTAACTTCCTTGAAGGCCGGGGCTCTGTTGAAGTTTAAAACTATTGGATCTGCCCAGAGCCACTCTGGATCTGCCATAACCAATAGCTAACGTTTGGTCGTGACGTATGACGACTCAAACTAGCGCACGACCTCAACGTCATCGTTCTCAGCCACTCCCTCTGTTCGCTGATTAGACCGGTAAAAAATTGACCGGAGAAAACCCAAGAATATACCGCAAGCCCAGACGTAGTACTGAAAGAAAATGAAAATTGAGCCAGGCTGCTAAATATCAGCACTTTATCATGGCATTCTGGAATACTTGATTCTGATTGGTCAATTATAGAACTGAGCAGTCAAGTATTTTTGTTTATTTACTTTAAAAAAAAGAAAAAAAAGAAACTTGGTTCTAATAGAAACTCCAATAGATATTGCCTCAAAGGACTGTATATATCAAACTTTAATATACATTTTTAAATTTCAATATACTATATACGATCAGCATTTTAAAAAAATTGTCTGACCAACAAGGTCCCGATTAGTTGCAGTGTTCATGCCATGTAATTTGAGTTTTGCAAGGACATGAATGCTTTTTACAAGTCAGAATCTCGTAATTATGATATTTCTGTCATAGAGACACAAAGAGCTGGAAAAGAGAGAACTTAAAACCGAGAAAGACAAGTACCTTAGATTACAGATTACTATTAATACATTATTACTGAGAAAATGTGTCTGTAAATTATCTGCAAGTAAGATGACATATCCTGGTAAGTAGCGGTGTAATAAGTGGGATAACGTATAGCCAGCTGGTCATTATCGTTTAAATAAACTCAGACCAGACCATGACGTAAACGGAGGGGTGTTGCATCACCCTGAACTGCAGAGTGTATGGTGATTGTCTTATTTAACTCTTATTTATCTTGGATTATAGGCTCCCTCTCAATGTACACATGAAAAATGAAAAACTTTTATTTTGACTTAAAAAACTCTTTCTGAAGGCCAGAATACTTTGGGAGAGACTTTCGACTCTATAAAACTATCCAGATCTTTGTAGACTGTTGTTTAACCATCATGCTGGCTCTGCTGTGCTCAAATAAATTAGTTCAGTCTGGCCTTATTAAAGAAGTGTAATATGATAGCTTTTATTTTTTTTATAAATCTTTCATTAGTGATGTCACTTTTGTAAGACCTTAGGAATGTTAAATATGGAATGGCTGTTGGTTGGGGGAATTTTCCCCAAAGGTTTCTTTAAGTTACACTAAACTTTCAGGATATAAACTGTGATGGGGAATCAAGTGGGTGGTCTGAAATATGAAGGGAGGGGACGGCTGTTAACCTTTTTGATTAAGTATAGAGGCATTGATAAAAGATGGCTGTTCAAATCCCGAGGACTGATTGTTAAACAGGGTTCAATTTCTTCAGAGCTGGAAAAATAAAGTCATAACTTGAGTGAGCCAATTTGGACTTATTTTACTGGATCAGGAAGAGCCAGGGAGGGCGTAAGGCATTGCTCGTGCCTTTCTGAGAGGCAATAAATGAAAAAGTCATGTTTTAAAAGAGTGAGTCACACCTCATTTAGGAAAATGCTCTGCCATTTGAATAAGACCACAAAAATATGTTTGTGGAACACACTAAAAAAACCTTCACAATAGTGTTCTTGTTTCATTCAAAAAGATGAGTATATCAGTTCTCAATATAGAGAGAACTGAGAACTAGATTCAGTATGAAACCTGTAACCCCTACGTACTATGGTCTAGGTTGTATTTTATTTTTACCTTGTGTAATTTTGTTCTTGGTTTTCGAAGATGAGGATTTTGGCATCTTCTTAATTTGGCTACCTTAGTTAATTTGCACCAAAAAAAATATTATTTACCTGTTGTCCTTGACTAGAATAGCTTTGCAGCCTGCCGGTTGAGAACCATTGAGCTCTATTTTGGTTCATTGTCTCATTGTTGTTTGCTGTGCAAGGATGATGAAGAGGATGGGACGCCGAAGAAGAAGTGGCCCACAGTCGACGCGTCCTACTATGGAGGAAGAGGAGTTGGCGGCATTAAAAGAATGGAGGTAAAGAACAGTTTTATTACTCACTAGAGGACACCAGACACTAAATTAGCACACACTCAGTCACTTAACAGATGCTTTTCATCCAGATGAAGAGGGCCGTGTCTCTTGAGGAACCTAGGGTTAAGAATCATTCTTAACGGTGATAGATTCTGTCTGTAAATCTCCAGTTGACAGTTTGCCTCTACTTGGAATGAAACCACTGTTGTTTACATTACTTGCCAAGAGACTTCACCACGTCATAATTGAAGTCAGCAATGCTGCCGAAAGTGAATATAAAAGCCTACGACTGTGGAGAAAAACAGGAAATACAGAAGGGAAAGTGTTGTCAGATGCATTCGCAAAAAGTAAGCTTGAAATAAACAAGCCAACCTCATTAACAACACCTTACAAATGCCATGGTAAAAACAAGGGGAAACAGTTTAGTTCAGCCTACTGTTAGGTGGTTTTAGATGGGTTTTGGACACTGGAGCTAAACTAAATCATCTGAACACCAGCTTAACTGGGCTGGGAGACCAGCTAAACTACCTTAACCCCGGGACACACCAAGCCGACGTCAAAGAACTAGCGTCGCCTCTCGTCCGCTGCGTCTCTGCAAAAAACTGCGCTTGAACACACCAAAAGGACTAAACTAGCCCTTACTGTTAACTAGCACATGTGTTCTGCGACTGCATGCAAGTAAATATCTGTCTATATCAGCAGGTATCAATAGTCAGATATAAAATATATTTTAGATATAAAAAACGTAAACAAAGAAGCGCTTGCTTACCATTTTGAATATCAATCACACTGATCACTTTCTTCATTCCAGTTGGCTCATGTTGTAATGAAAATATCTGTGCATTTGAATGCTCAGGTAAGATGACATACAATTATTACACCCTTCTGTCTGTACCATCTATTCTTTACTTGCTTTCATCACTTTCGCTTTTATTCTCGTGCAATAAACAGCCAATCAGAGTTCTCTCTCTCTCTTACCGACGGCACAACGCTGATTCAACATGCTGAGCCGGCCCAAAAAACCCTGACGGTGTCCGACTAGAGCCAACGGTGTGGAAACACCAAATAATTTGCAGCGGGATCCACAGCAGAATTTAATTGAGGACAACGAGCGTGTGTACATTATACAGCTCATCTGCTGTTTGGGATCCTTCCTTCCGTCAAATATTCTCCCTAAATTACCAGCACTGCAGAGTCGGCGATGTAAAGGAGCAGTAACCGATTTCTGGTTCGCTGTTGATATTTAAAATCACCAAAACAAATACGCCCCTACCCAAAATGATCACATCCCTGTCTTGATGCCACGACTATGTTGAACCTGCTGTGCCTGCTGCTATGATGATGTCATCAATAATTGAAAGCAATCGGGGTTGGGGAGTAACAGAATCCATGCAACGGTGTTACGTAATCAGGATACGAAAATGTGGTAACTGTAAAACTAAAACAAAGTAATCAGATTATAGTTACATTTTGTAAAAAAAAAAAGAAAAAAAAAGAAAAGATAAAGAGAATACTATCAGGATTACAATGGTTTCACTTAATAAATAAGTGAGTATTTTGACATAATAACGCTATATTGACAGTAGTGATGAGCAGATTGCATTATATCCGTGGAGACAGCAGATAATCCGCGGGTAATAAAAGTAATAAATAAAAAATATTCCAATTAATTGCTGGTGGATGAGTGATAAATCATCAAGGTGTTGATTTTAATAAAGCCATGGAACTCTCATTTCACAGTAAAACACAATGTGACGACCGGGTGCAGATATCTAAATCAGAGAAAATCATAGGTTCGAATGGGTGGCGGGTGGATGATTTATGTTCACAGTGCATATCTATCAACAGTGCATATTGATCCGCATATCTATAATTGACAGCGTTTTCTGTTGCCAGTTATCACTCGTGTGCATGTGCAATCATTCTCCTGAATATTGCTTTTTACTTGACTGCATTTACGTACGTGAGCTTGAAGGAATCCAAAAGTAATCAGATTACATTACTTTCATATTGTGGTGCTTGGATTACGTTACTGAATAACTTTTTTATGAAGTAAGTTGTAACTATAATGGAATACATTTTAAAGGTAACCCTCCCAACTCTGAAAGCAATTTGTGTTACTATTATAAATCAGGTTGAATGTCTAATTGATATTTAGCTCATCTTCTCCTTCGGTGGCAAAGTCATCCGTTCCATCCCAAAAAACAAACACAGTTTTCATGATCAGCTCTCTACATAACACGATAGTCAAAGTAACTAATATAATACAAATGAAATAAAATAAGAAATATTTCAGAGTCAAATTTGTCATGTGAACTCCTCTTTGGAGAAGGTCAGATGTTCTTACTCCCTTTAAAGCTCTTCAGATCATTGTCATATCATGCTGGATAACTTGATCCTCACCTTCCTTTCAGGTTCGCTGGGGTGAGAAGGGTTCAACCGAAGAGGGAGCTAAACTGGAAAAGGCGAAGAACGCAAGGGTAAAGATGCCTGAACAAGAGTTTGAAGCTCCTCCTTCTCGCATCCTAAATAATGGCATGAGGAAACCACCAGGCCCTCGCAAATGGTACTCCCCTATAAAGGTGAGAATAGTAGCGGGTTCTCGGGGTACACATGATAACTAAAACTTAAAAGAATTTGTGTTGAGAATTGTGTTGAGAAAAAAACTTGTTTTATAGGTGCTCATTTGGATAGTAAATATGAAGAACTCAAGGGAAGTTAACATGTTGTGTGGCGTTACATGCTAAACATGCTATTATTATTTTTTATATTATTGTGCATGCTGCTTTTATGAGATCATATTAACTGGAATATTTGTACCTTAAAAAAATGTATTTGTCACACTGCAAAATTGACTAAGGAAGGTAAAAGGTATAACAACTTTCAAAAAAAAAAATTTCATTGTTAATATATGTCTGTGTGGTGTTTTTAATATGCTTTGAAGGTCCCATATTGTTAAAACTGAAATGTCCTGGCTTTTTTCATAATAACAGAGGTCTAGGGGCTGTGAAACTACCATATAAGTTTTAAAACAGTCGATCCACAGACAAATGCACACATCCTGCATAAAGTGGCTGTGCCTTTTCACGAGCCGTAGTGACTTCTGTATAAATGTGCTGTCAGAACTACTCAGTCACCGCCCCCACCAATGGTGGGTCACTCAGAAAACAACAGGCCAATCAGAAGAGAGGCTCATGAATATTAAATATTAAGTAGACTAAAATTAAGTAACAAAAATAGTTGATTTGTGTTACATTGAACACTAAGACTATAGATGAGCCTCTCTTTGACAGATATACATGAGCAGCCCCCCACCATGCAGTTCTCCTGCTGAATTAATATGTCTAAAATCATGACTTGAGATGTCAATGCTTATAATCAAGCGTATATGAATCATAGCTGGGGGATTTGTAATACAAACCAGAAACTGTGGTGACCTCCAAGAAACTGGGCCTGCGGAGTCAGCATTTCATTACACTCAAAACCAGGTTTCCCCTCATTTCACCTCTCTCCGTTCGCTCACTCTCATAGACCCTGCCGTCCAAGAGCGCTGAGCATTGCCAAAGTCCCCCCCCCATCCCCCTCCCCACCCCGGTTATTCTTTTGGTCTATTTTTTTCTTCTCGTTTTCATATTTATCCCCTTTTTATTTGTTCATCTCTATCTCGTGTGTCTGCCTGTTTATTTGGAAAGAGGCAACGTGATCAGATTTTTGTGACCAAACTTTACATTTAAAAGGTAACTCTCGCCAAAATTGATCCTAGGCTATTTTTGTTAATCTACCCGAGTCAAACATTCGTGTAAAAGCATAATTAGAATGGACAATGAGAGCATCAAAATCTCTATTTTTAAAACACTAAGGCGGCTCGACACAACATGAAACTGTGCTTGAAGTATCACCAGGAGTTCTACACATGAACTCGAGTATTGACTACATTGTTTGTGTACACAGAGTTTACTAAAAAGAAAGATTTTGTACGACTCACTTCATCGGTTAGTGTTTCCGGTGGCTGGAATTTTGTCAGTCAAAAGTAGTCGATCTACGAATGCAACGTAACATGAGGAGAGTAAAGATGGAAAGCTCCTAAAGCTTGTTTCCATATAAATTGCCATGAGCTAAGTGTCTAAGTTATCATGCTTTTCATTGATATTTCCTCATATGGAGTCAGTTCATTACGTCGCATTTGGAGATCAACTACTTTTGACTGACAAAATGCCGGCGGACGGAAACACAGTGAGTTGTTCAAAATCTTTCTTTTTAGTAAACTCTGTGTACACAAACAATGTTGTCAATGCTCAAGTTCATGTGTAGAGCCCCTGGTGATACTTCAAGCACAGTTTCATGTTGTGTCGAGCCTTCTTAGTGTTTTAAAAATAGCGATTTTGATGCTCTCATTGTAATTCACTCCCATTCAATAGGCATTTAGGACCGAAAACAAAAATACGGCCACACTTAAAAGTGGACTTTCCATTCTAATTATGCTTTTACATGAATGTTTGACGCGGTTAGATTAACAAAAATAGCCTAGGATCAATTTTGGCGAGAGTTACCCTTTAAATATTCCTAGACATTCTTCTGTTCTTCTCTTTTCTTCACCCATTAATTTTCTCTGTTACATCTCCCCCCCCTTTTTTTTATTTGATGAAGACAGCAGCTCTTGTGCAATGAGAGTTGGCTGACTTCATTAGGAAGTTTGGTCAAGGCTGAGGGACATTTGAATGCTGTTTCATATTAATAACCCTTGAGGCAGATAGCGAAGCGTTGATTCATTCTGAACTATGGCTTTGAGTTTTATCCGTCTCATCTGATAATGAGTCAGAGAGTGAGGTGTTGAGTTCAGGAAATCTCTGTTAATAAAACCCTTTTCCTAGAGTTTAGTGACTGATCAATGTGAGGAATTTATTAAACACCTGAGGGTCAAAGAAGACCTGAATCGCACAGCAGAAGCACACTTGCTTTTTCGAACTTAATTTTCATGTCTTTGATGTGTGTGTGTGTGCTAATGTGCAGGGAAAACTGGATGCATTGTGGGTACTTCTGAAGAAAGGGTATGATCGAGTGTCCATCATGCGACCACAACCAGGAGACAAGGTAAGACACTTAGTTCATTGTTTATTGTATCACAGAACAATGTGTTTCTTTATCAGGTTATCAGAGACCATTTCTTTACGAGTATTTTATTTTACACAGTAACTAAAATACGAAAATTAAAAAATTCAATGTTATCTAGAAGCCAATAATTACTGTTGTTTTCCCGTTCCCAAGGAATTGGTCAAATGCATTATTGGTTTTTGTTTGCACAAATTAGCCTTTGCCCAAAGAGCAACGATAGAAGGGTGTGAGAACGTCGTTTCCTTTGTGAACAGGAATGGAATGATACAAGGTTTTGAGCAGTTGGGATTAGACATGAGTACAGTATCCTTTATGCGTTGTTGGTAATATGAGTGAGTAGGATGCAGTTGTTGGGAAATGTGTGAAAAGTGGAAGGAAGTTGGGGAGTTTAGAGCTAAACAGAGTAATTATCTGCAAATAGTTTCCACTTAATTTCTTTTTAAAGATGAACACACACTCAATGACTCCGAAGCTTAAAAAAAAGATCTTTACTGACTTTTCTTGATTCATTTTTCACAGTCCAACAGAGCAATCTGTTAAATTATAATACTTTTATAACTGTCAGTTAATTCAATATGACTTGGCTTTACTGAAGTGATGAAAAGCAGAAATAAAAAGATGAATATGGCTCTATTCTACAGCTTGATAGGAAATGAAAACCAGGCTCACACTGACAGAGCTTTACACAGCGTGGATATAGACATCCTAGATCTTTGTTCAGTTCGGTTTCAAAGAGCGTTTTTGTCATTTTTGGAGCTTGTGCTCACCATCCATTTTTGTTTATTAAAATATCTCCTTTTGTGTCATATTATGTAGAAATAAAAACATACGGTTTGAAAGAGCTTGAGGGTTCAATAAATTATGATAATGTTTGTATGAACTATCCATATAAGTGTGCATATTTTCATTAAGTAATATTTAGTAAAACAAAGGTCAGCTTTGCTCAAATCTATCATGAATGTTAATGACAAATGTTGCAGTTAGACTTGGCTCCGTCTCTATAGCATGTATTTGCTTTCACTTGCTTTCACTTCTTTCATTCTTCTGTCCTCGTCTGGATGGAGAGCAACTACAGACCGAGTCACCAAAGAGTCCAAAGCCCACCTGTTGCATGCTGGGTCTCCTGGGCTAAGCAAATAAACAGAGGAAATGCATATCATATATCCCAGTTGGGGATGTGCATGAAATGAAATATGAAGTTCTTTAGGGTGGACTCATATGTTATTACGCTACTTATGCAGATGATTATTTGACTATAAAGTTGACTGCAGGTCAAATCCACAGAGAAAAAGAGTTCATCTAAGAACAGGATGAACACAATGCTGTTCATAGACTACATTAAATACGGTTTGAACTGTTGGAGATGTGATGAACTCTTTCAGGGCACAGTCAGGTCTCGTTGTTCAGAAAATATACAGTACACTGGTTACTGACACTACGATTTCAAACTGATACTAAGAATTTGTTTTAAAGTGGAACTATGCTGTTTTTTTTTTTTTTGGTTAAAGGTGAACTATGCAGGTTTTTTACCTTAAGTCATTGGAATGGTTATATTACTTTTTTTGGGTTGAATGGTGGTCGTTTGCACCCCCCTATCGCATGTGAGCGTAAAAAACACACTTCCAACTTTTAGCCGGCGAGCTGCCGGGACGCGGCATCAGGAAGTATCGCGTGATATCAAGTCTCGCGATGTTAAGATTTGCTTTACATTATTGCGCTCCCTCACGCTGTTCGAACCCGAATGAATACGACGTTTAAAGAATGTCCCGTCTGCTTTGATGTTGTTGATCTACCAGCCTCTGGTATCTGAGAGTCGCCAACAAGTTTTTCGACAGTGTTGTCAAATGTCTATTCCAAAGCTGTAGGGGGAGCTCTATAGAGAAACCTGCGAGCAAAAAAAACGAGAATACAGCGAAGAAATTCCCGAAACTGCATAGCCCTGCTTTAATTTACCTTAACTGAACAGCTTCGGAGTCATTGGAATGGTTATATGACTTTTTTCGGGTTGAATGATGGCCGTCTCACTTCCTCCTGGTGCCTGTGAGCGGAAAAACCCACCCTTGCAACTTTAGGATATCAATGATATCAGGTGATATCAGGTCTCGCGATGTAACAAATTGCTTCACGGCACTGCACACATACACTATCTCAAAATTTATATGCTAGCCTTCTGTGTATCATACATACCTCAGTGGACATGGCTCCGTGCGTTCGCCGGCTTCTTTGAAAACAAATGCACATGACCAGAGGTGGGAGAGTCACCAACGAGTTTTTACGACAGTGTTGTCAAATATCTATTCCGAAGCTGTAGGGGGAGCTCTATAGAGAAAACCTGCGAGGATACAGCGAAGAAATTGCCAAAACTTCATAGCGCCGCTTTAAAGAAATAAATTTAGTAACGATACATTACATTAATCAAAATGAATGTTGTTATATTGAAATTTTTTCAATTCAATTAAAAGTTTCCACAAAAAAAAAGCTATCACCAATCAGCAAAACTATTGTCAACATTTATAAAAAATATAAGATTTGTTTCAAATCAGCATTTTAGAATGATTTCTGAAGGATCGTGTGACACTGAAGACTGGAGTAATGATGCTGAAAATTCAGCTTTTCCATCACTGGAATAAATTATGTTTTCAAATATATTAAAATAAAAATCTTATTACCGACCCCAAACCTTTGAATGGAATGGAACCACATTGCAACAGCCTAGCAACCTTGGCAGCAACTTTTCCATATGCAACCATGACTCACAATTTCTTCACAAAGTTAGAAAATTCAAGTTTAGATTGCATGAACAAGATGCATCACATTGAACAGTGCACTACTAACTTGACGGCTCCTGCAAGCCTGTACTAAGTGCTGCTAAACCAGGCTGTCATTTTCTCCACTACGAAACATGTGCAGCTTTATTTTACCAAAGTAAAAAGATGGGGTCCAATGTCAACAGAACCATTTGGATTTAACACCATGTGCAGAGGGTGTTGTCAGTTATAAATGTGAAGCCCAGTGCAAAACTCAACACCCACACCCTCGTTTTCTCCGAGGAGTTTGCTTAGTAGCTCTACATGCCATATCCCCACTGTGAGTCACATTTGACTTCAACTTTGGACCTAATCCTCTTAAAGAGATGTTTCACAAAATCACCAACAAATCACATCCTCGCTGTCTTGTGCTATCCTGCTCCATGTAATCTGCAGGAAAGATGGAGTTGATCAGATGTTTGCTGTGCGATGTCAAGAATTTGCGCTTGCATCATAGAATGTTTTTTATTAAAAGGACATGCACAGTGATACTCAACACAACTCTACTCAACAACTCAACAAAGCAATAAGCTTTCAAGAAAGAAACTTAAAAGAGATAACAGAAAAACAGAAACAATAGAGTCTAGACATGTATATCATGGATATTATACAACTGCTTTACAAGAGGACAGCCAAACATAGTACAGTGATTAACACCGTCAGGGAGGCGACACCCTCAGAGATTATTGAGTATGATGACATCACAGTGTGAGGTTGAAGACATCACCAGTTCACCACAATGGATGAAGCCACTTGGACGCATGCCGATACCTAATGGAAAAACACATCCAGATGCTCCAAAACGAAACAGTATTCAGCGATGACCTGGATGACTGGGTGTGCACAGGTCTTATGAAAAATAATGTGGCAGTGCTATTGTGCAGTTATGGTATGGAATGGCAATGACACTATACATTGCAATATATATCTTTCCCAGCCAAAATGTTGCTTTTTTTTATAAAACTTACCCACATTCAAGTGTTTATAAAAAAAGGAATGCATGAAGCATGCATGTATTTTAAATCCGAGGCTCAGTTCTTTCTATTGATATATTGCATATTCAGATTTTCATACAACAAATTAATCTGGGGCAAACTTTTGTGAAAATTATAGAAAATGCTGGTGGTGACTGGCAACTTTTTTCAAAAACACTGGCGTGGAAAGAGTTAATTACCTAGCCTCTGGCGGCCTGTCACAGTCTAATCCAGGGGTGTCCAATCCTGCTCCTGGGGGGTTCGATCACTGTCCTGCAGAGCTCAGGTCCAACCCCAATGAAACACACCAGAAGCAGTTAATCAAGCTCTTACTGGGCATACTAGAAACTGGCAGGCAGCTGTGTTGGAGTTAAACTCTGCAGGACAGTGGCCCTCCAGGACAGAGTTTGGAAACCTCTGGTCTAATCTGTTCAGTTTCATAATGAACCAAAAATATTTTCCCAGACAGCAACACAGTGTCGGCCCAGATCCGGCCCACATCTGGTACGTCTACAATCTACGTGGGCCGGATCTGGGCCGACACTGTGTTACTGTCTGGGTTTACACTTCTCATAATAACATTATGGAAACATGATTTAAAACCTGTTTTTAACCAAAGTGTTGTAATATACTGTAGTGTAAAGTATTATGAAATATTCATTTTTAATTTATATTTATTTAATTTATTTATTTATTTTAGAATCAGTTCTATTAAAATAGTAATATATAATTAGTAGTATATTGTGAATTTAATGAAGACTGGGAGACTATATCACAACTAAAAAGAGGTTTGAGTCCACTTTAAAGGTGCTGTATGTAAAAAATGTTACAATTAAAAAAAAAATTAATTGACTCTTTGGTGACTGTACTAAAGCATCGAAAAAAACATGTATTTACAGAGATATAGGAAACCTGCTAAGTTCACATTCTCATTTCTCTAAATAACAATGCTATACAGCCAGTTATTCTACTTTGAAATGTGCGTTCCGTGTCGGAATGTCTGTTTTTGTTTTGATCTGTGTGATCCCACCCACTGCCAATTTATTTTATAATCGTATTTTGACGCCTCAGGGTTGCCAGTTGGTGGAATTGAAAATACAGCGCATTGTGGCCATGGAATCATACATCAACTCATAAACATACAATTTAAGCCTTCCATTGTCAATTGCGCTCGTTCCTGTTGCGTGTCCTCAATCTGGCAACCCGTGTGAGCGTCGAGTCTGAGGAGGAGGGGAGGATGGGAAACAATCCTATATTTTTAATTTGGACTACAGTACCCTTTTCAACCATTAGCTGTCAATATTACATACTGCACCTTTACAGTCCAGGTACAAGTCAATGCAAAGACTTTTTACTCTGTTCAATTTGGACACTGAAAACAAGTCGGAACTCTTAGTTTTCAACTCTCAAAGTTGCACCAGACCGATGCATTTAACTTTAAAATATACAAAATTTCTCTAGAGGGACCAAGGTCCAACCCCCATAGTCTCACATAATCCTGTGGGAAGCACTGCTTTGATATATACCACAGTACTGTATTATTACCTTGATATTTAGAATATGCTATTTGAATATGAAATAATATGGCATAACTTCAAAGAAGACCTTGGTTTTACTATTGGTACATATCTCCAAAAAACACAATAACTGTCTGGAACACTTGGTGTTCCCATGGCATTACGTCCAACAAATGAATATTATGTAAATCCCTAAAATGCTAAATGTTGTTAGAGTTGTAATTATGTGTTTGATAAATAATATTTTTTAGGTTTGTGTTTTTGGTGCAGTGGTAGTTAAATTGATGATAAAGGCCGCATATGCAGAACATTACACCGGACAAACAGCTGTGAGCCGTAAAGCAAACACAGACAGTTATGGTGCCGGATAGGGATGTTGTTGTCTGGCAAACCCATCGGAAGATTTCAGTATCTGAAGCCAGCTTTAAAATATGCTGCTTATATAATGGGGCACAGGAGGCAGAGGGAGTCTGAGCTAACTTTTTAATGGGCTTTTCAAAAAAAATTTTGTTGCAAGCTATTGTAATCTTTAATTTAAGTAAGCATTCACTTCACCCCACCTCACCTAAACACTCATATGCACATCATGACTGATTCCTTTGAAAACCGTATGTTCTTTTATCATATATCCACATGAACAAAATTACTGACACAATGAAAAATATGCATCATCAAGTGAGAGATCAAAATGACAATTTCAGTCAATGACTAAATTGATAGTGATGTTAATTTGCATGCAATGTCTGCATTTTTAGCACCCAATTACTAAAACAATTATGCAAATTTACATTTACATTTACATTTATTCATTTAGCAGACGCTTTTATCCAAAGCGACTTACAAATGAGAAACAATAGAAGCAATTAAACTAGCAGTAGGACAACAGTATGTAAGTGCTATAACCCTTCACAGTACAAATCAATTTTTTTTTTTTTTTTTTTTTTTTTTTTTTAAGAATAGAAAAGAAAGTGTTAGTGTTAGTAGTACTGGATCAAGTGCTCAAGTGCTGCCGAAAAAGATACGTCTTCAGCAGTTTCTTAAAGATGGCTACAGACTCAGCAGCTCTGGCTGAGTTAGGCAGATCATTCCACCAGCAGGGAACAGTCATGGTGAAGGTCCGAGAGAGAGATTTCGTGCCTCTTTGAGATGGCACCACCAGACGCCGCTCACTTGCAGAGCGTAAGTTTCTGGATGGCACATAAGTCTGAAGTAATGAGTTCAGGTACAGGGGAGCAGTGCCAGTGGTTGTTCTGTAGGCAAACGTCAGTGACTTGAATTTGATGCGAGCGGCAACCGGCAACCAGTGCAATTTCGTGAGGAGAGGAGTGACGTGTGCTCTCTTTGGCTCGTTGAAGACCACTCTAGCTGCAGCATTCTGGATCAGTTGCAGAGGTTTGACAGTGCACGCTGGGAGACCAGCCAGGAGAGCATTACAATAGTCCAATCTGGAAAGAACAAGCGCCTGAACAAGGAGTTGTGTAGCATGCTCTGATAGGAAGGGCCTGATCCTTCGGATGTTGTACAAGGCAAATCTGCATGACCGGGCAGTGCTAGCGATGTGGTCTGTGAAATTCAATTGGTCATCAATTACAACTCCAAGGTTCCTGGCTGATCTTGATGGAGTTATGGATGACGAGCCTAGCTGGATGGTGAAGTTGTGATTAAGTGCTGGGTTTGCCGGGATTACAAGTAGCTCTGTCTTCGCAAGGTTTAGTTGAAGGTGGTGGTCCTTCATCCAGCCAGAAATGTCTGTCAGGCAGGCTGAGATGCGAGCGGCTACCGTCGGATCATCAGGCTGGAATGAGAGGTAGAGTTGTGTGTCATCAGCGTAGCAGTGGTAGGAAAAGCCATGTTTTTGAATCACAGATCCTAGTGATGTCATGTAGATGGAGAAGAGAAGTGGTCCAAGCACTGAGCCCTGAGGCACACCAGTGGCTAGATGTTGGGTCTTAGACACCTCACCCCTCCACGACACCCTAAAGGACCTACCCGAGAGATAAGACTTGAACCACTGGAGTGCAGTTCCCGAGATGCCCTTCATCTTTAGGATAGACAGGAGGATCTGGTGGTTGACTGTGTCGAAGGCAGCAGACAGATCCAGCAGGATGAGAACTGAGGACTTGGAAGCTGCCCTTGCCAATCTCAGAGCTTCAATTACTGAGAGCAGAGCAGTCTCAGTCGAGTGTCCCCTTTTGAAGCCAGACTGATTGTTGTCCAAGAGGTTGTTCTGCGTAAGAAAGGAGGAGATCTGGTTGAAAACAACTCGTTCAAGTGTTTTTGCGACGAATGGAAGAAGGGATACCGGTCTGTAATTCTCTAGATGTGCTGGATTTAGAGTGGGTTTCTTAAGCAGTGGGGTTACCCGAGCCTGCTTGAAAGCTGTGGGAAATGTGCCAGTGTGAAGAGATGTGTTTATGATGTGTGTGAGTGTGGGTATAACAGAAGTAGAAATAGCTTGAAGTA
>JARPMJ010006524.1:0-45000 GCA_033366665.1 Phoxinus dragarum
CATTCCTTAAATGTTAACCATTTAAAATGAGTAAAAATTACAAAATATATGTTATTGCCAACATTGAAGACACCTGATGTTAACAAGCAGAATCACTGAAGGAGAAAACCATAATTAAAGTCACCATTATGGAGATGAGTGTGTGTTTTAGTTGGGCTCTTCACCCTTAAATGATTAACTTTAAGTTTTGTTTGGCTGCTGTACATGAGTTATAACAGCCAGATGAACAAATAGAAACGTTGATAAGATGGTGTTGGTTGTGTTTCATAATTTCACAGTCATTTGACTTGATTCACTGATCTCATGTAGAGTCCAATTGATGAGTTGGATCTATTTTATTAATTCTAGCTGTATAATATTATTAGCCTTTACAATGAAATTCAAATGATTAAATCAATAATAATAAAAAAAAAATATGTGTTTTTTTTTAGGCGCACACAGACATCATGATTTAGCGTATGAATCTCAGCAATGGTGACAACCTCTGATCATAAGCTCATTATTTATTCATGCAGCAATGCATGATGGAGCCATGAATGAGTTTTGATTGGTGCAACCCAGAATGCACTGCAACATGCTTTATAAATGTCACCAATGTTGAGATTCACAGGCTGATTCTTGATGTCTGTGTTTTTTTGATTTTTTTTTTGTAGACGAGAAACTTTTTAGAAATTATTTGGATTACTTTGTAAAAGTTAAAAATATTATGGTGTACAAGGCCAGTACTTCTATAGTTAATAAAGTTAACTGAACTCATAAACTGGACTCCATTTGTGTTCAGTGATTCAGGTCAAATTATTGTGAAATTATGATTATGTTTAAACACAACCAACACCATAAGATCACTGTTTATTCATCTGGCTGTTATAACTCATGTACAGCAGCCAAACAAAACTTAAGGTTAATAATTTAAGGGTGAAGAGCCCAACTAAAACACACACTGATCTCCATAATGGTGACTTTAATTATGGTTTTCTCCTTCAGTGATTCTGCTTATTAACATCAGGTGTCTTCAATGTTGGCAATAACATATATTTTGTAAATTTTACTCATTTTAAATGGTTAACATTTAATGAATTAATTTGATTAATTATTACTCAATTATAATTTGTTAAATTTAATTAATAATATTGCTTGTAATCTGTTGCCTCATTTTAATTAATTAAATATAAATAAAATCTATGTTTCATTTTTTACAGTGTAGATCAAATTTGAATAAATAAAATGGAAATGTCTACATACAGTCCACTATTACTACTATTACTACTGTAAACTTTGCAAATAGGACATCACCCGATGATGATGTGACTTATATTGTTATTTTTGTATGATCAATTCTGGAAATATTCCTTCATTCAAAAAACGTAATTTGATTTAAGGATGGAGATTGCACAGGAAAGTAAAGTGAGTGAATGAAAGCATTTGGGACGTTGCTTAATTTGTATGATCTTTATTCTTATTGGTGTCGTGCTACAGACCTAATTTAAATATTATGCAGGAAATGTAAACGCATTGTGTCCTGATTGGCTAATGATCCGATCTGCTTGGTCGGATCATGGTGATCGCATGTTAATGCCAGTGTAAACGCAGCCTTTGTGTGCATCTGTGTGAAACACGCATAGGAAAAAAAGAACCACAGAGAGAATGGCTCCCCTCCAGCCGCGACTCGGCTCCCATCGTTCATGTTGATTAGCCGTTCAAAAGAATCAGTTCCTTCGCGAACATCACAACTCTATCAAAGATACAGACTCTGAGTGTCATTTGTGACTAAGGTCACTTCATGATGCAAACATATTGTGAACATGTTTTCTATTGCAGTAACATATGCGCTTTATAAACATAATGTTAGAGCACTCCGGGAAAAACTAACATGTAAATGAAAAGGGTCAAGAGCCAACTAAAGCAAACACTGACCACCATAAAGGTGCCTTGAAACGAGAAATTCCATAAAACATTACCGTCTAAACTTCTTGTAGATGTATGACAGAAATAAAGTCAAATTGGTTAATAATAACTGCAATAATGTGTAAAGACTCAAAGTCAGTTGTAGTTCTTGTATTTCTCTTTTTTCTGCTCTTGTTGTTTCTCTTTCCTTCAGTGATTCTGCTTATTAACATGTGGTGTCACCACTAATGGCCAATCATCACTTAATTATCTCATTAACTTCAACACTCTTCAGATTTCATTTTAACACCCTGTAAGTGTGGACACATATGTACACTGAGTGTTCATTTAACACTGGGGATTTTGCTGTGTATATATATATATAGCAATTTAGTTGCTGTTGCTAACTTAGAGAAGCTGTAGAAGCTGTTCTTAGAGAAACTTATTACTAACCGACTGAATTTATTTCTGTCACACGTGAACATAAGATCTTATTGAGAATTAACAGAGGTTTAGATGTTGATGTATTATTGAAAAAATTTAATTTGAGGTCACCATCATGGAAATCAGTGTTTGCTTTAGTTGGGCTTAAAGCTGGAACTTTCCCAGCAGTAGCAATTGTTCATGGAGAACATAACACAGTCTGGTTAGTAATAAGTGAAGCTGGTAATGCTGTTTGTAGAGTTGTTTAATCAGATCATGAGAGATTTAATGTCTTCTTTTATCTTATGTTAATCTAAGGCTGTGTCTGAATAAAGTTGTAGTTTGTGTTCTTATTTCTCTTTCTTTCAGTGTTTGTTCACAGCAGGAGTTTGAATGATTAAAATAATGTTTCAGGAACATCACACTAATCTTTAAATACAATTATATTAACATTCAGGAAACTCGACATTTTTAAGTTCTTGGAATGTTAGAAATCAACGTTAATAAAATGTTGAACTTTAAATCAAAATTAAGTTGAAAGAACGTTTGAGGAACATTATACCTTTTAAAACACGTTCCTCTAACGTCAAGAAAACTGGACATTTTTCACGTTCCCAGAACCAACACTGAATATTTGGAGAACGTTCTTATAACAAAAGTCTGTTAGCTGGGACAGAGCTTCCCATAGGAATGAACTGGATATTTCCATGAAAATAACTGCATTATTTTCAGTCAAATATGCTCACGTGGTAAAAGAATAAATGGATACTGGTTCATAATATTAATGATCTTCAGTATTTTGCATTATTGTCAGAGGTGAGTAATCCAGGGGCCAAAGAGAAAAAAGTCCTGCCATATGTTTATTCCACCCATAAACTCAGGCCCGGCCACCTATAGGTCACTGTGCCCCCTCACCTCTGGTCAGCACACCACCCTGCCTCGCAACGCGATTTCAGCCGCTGAGACTCACTGAGAATATATTCCTGACATATTATAATTAACTAATTAACTTTGCAACTTTGCATTTGCACTCGCAACAGGGACTTAAACTCGCTGTCACATTCGGGGCCTCTACTCCTATGTGTAAGAAGTCATTTTCTGGGCTCGAGAACGTTTTCACGAACAACAGACGAGCAATGAAACCACACCAGTACCCGTTTCACACATACTCCGCAGTGCGTATGCGGGACAGGAGCAGCACGCGCTATAGTGCTGCTTTCACATAAGCTGCGTTTGCAGTGCGCAACTGATCCGCGCTATACCACAAACACATTTAGGCCTACTCACTATTTGTATTTCAAATCCAAAAGTTATCAGCATCTTATATCCTCATAATCTGATCAGAGATATGACTTTAATACACGTCTGTGTTTCTGCGAGGTCCAGATTATGGGAACCAAACTGATGAGTGAAAACACAAATATATCTGCTTCTCTGGAGCTTTAACACACATCAACCCTCAAATCTCTACAGTAGTTGTTGATGTTCTCAGGATGCCACTGTGCTAAACTGTTTATTAATTTAAGCACAATCTCTCTTTAGGATGGGATACGATATGAACTGAACATGCATGAGTTACTCTGCATATTATATTGAGATTTAAGAGTTAACAGTCATGTGAACGCAGAGACCTCAATACTTGGTAAACAATACACAATGACGGTAACATTTGATGGAGTAGTTTTTGGATATTTTTGGATGTTTTTGTAGTTTTACAGTTTTTTGTGCTTGATTGTGTCATTTTGAGTAGAAAATAAACTCCAAATGTCACAAAATGGCAAGTTACTAAACCTAACAGCAAAAGCAATGATAAAACAGTGTAAATACAGCTGGAAAACAGTTACAACCTCATTAATTATTAAAGTCCCAGTGCATGATGGGAACACCAGTATCAGAAAAGTTGAGTAATTTTACTTAATTTTATAACGTTGATATTTACACTTTCATTTCTTCAGGCTTGAATTGAGTACTAATATAGAATTTACTTTTTTTTTTTTTGCCTTTAACTTTTTCATGTAAATTACATTTATTTTTTCTTCTGTAGTATATACTTCACCACAAAATCATTTTTATCAGTGTACAGTACATGTTCAACACATGGCTGTTTGGCTTGTGAAGATGGTTATTCATATTATGATGATGTTTTAAAGAGAGACGACTAGTGGTGTCTCCATGGTGACAGGAAGTGAGGTGACACTTAGAAAGTTTTTACAAGATTTTTTTTTTAAACAAGAAATGAGCAGAAAATATGTCTCAGATGATGTGGCTCCCCTCACCTGGCCAAAGAGAGAAAACGCATCTGTATGCAAAACTCATGGTACACAGAGTTAGTGGGGTATGTGATTCTCTATTTTGTCCATTTTTTTTCAAAATCACTTGAAATCCTATTCCTAACCCACTAACAGCCACTGAGTTAGAGAAGCACTGAAATGAAAATGAAGCAATTTAATCATCTGTGGAACGGGCAGGACTCGAAAAACTCCAGCCAAACGTTTCCAAGACCACCTAGAATCATTTGACAGTAAGTTTGTCAATCAAACGTCATTCGTATTTGACAAAATACGAAAATTTGTGAAAATTGCTTATCATTTGCATAAAGTTGAAATTTCTGAACTTTTGTCGCTTGTCTCCTGTCGCTTGACACGCCCACATTCTGTCGCCAACGGTCACTGTAATGCAGAAACTCAAGAGCAGAAACACAAGAACTAAAACTGACTTCAGACACAGCCTTAGATGAAATCCACTGAAGAGAAAAGAAGACATTGAATCTGTGAAGATCTCAGCAGAGGAGGATTAAACAACTCCACAAACAGCATTACCAGCTTCACTTATTACTAACCAGTGGCGTGCAAAGATGGGCGGTGTTTATGACCATATGTAGTGGGACAGTCTGGGCCAAAATGACAGGGCTGATTTTTTGACCCAGTCCAGCCCTGACCAGACTGACTTTATTTCTGTCAGACGTCTACAGAAGTTTTATTGGGAATTAACATGGGTTTAACTCTGTGTTTCATTTGAAGTCACCGTAACAGTGATTAGTGTTTCCATTAGTTGAGGTCTTAACTCTTAAACTGATAATATCTTGTTATTTCTTTTGGCTCATGTGACAGTGTGTTTGTTATACACATATGCAGGAGTAAAGAAAGCTGAAGTGAAATGAGAACAGTTGATGATGTTTATCTGTCAATGGTTTTATAAACATCATGAAATTCATTAATACATTTGTATTACAAAATCATGTGTTATTGCAGCATGAGATCTAGCAATATCACAACATGCCATGAAGACTATCATCGCCAACATCATCTGATCTGAGTTTCTCTTAGAATCCTGCCATAACAAATATGTGTCAGAGACACACAGTTAAAGCAGCCAGAGAAATGTTAAAAACTGAAGGGTCAAGACAAACACTGGTCATGAAACTTTATTATTTTCGCTTTAACCTCTGTTCATTCTCAATAAGATTGTTAGTATGAAAGAACTAAAGTCTGTATTGTAATAAGTGAAGATGCTGAGATCTTGAGAGATCTGTTAGTGTGTAATGTTCTGTTGGGATGTAAAGTGTTTCTGTATGGTGTGTTTGTGGGTCACCATTGTGTTGAAGAGTAGAGCCTGTGCTTCAGTTCAGGATGAGCAAAGAAAGACTGACAATGTTCTGGAAGTTGCTTAATTTAACTGACAGTGAAGTTGTTACAGTAGCATTAATCACAGTAATGTCAAAAGTGAATAAAAACCATGAGCACGAAATAAATTAATGACGTTGATCATGTTGAGCACATCAAGATTTTGCATATGAATCAAAATAAGGGTGACAAAAAAAAAAAAAGAAGCGTAATGCTGCAATGCATGATGGGTGGCTTCATATTATCATACAAAACTCATCCTTGATTCCGAAGCTTTTTTGTTTTTATTGTCACCATTGTTGCAACCCTCAGTGATTAAAGAGGGCTGTGGTGAGGAGACTAGAACCCTCAGCCAGCAGTGATCAACCTGAAGCTTTTGCCTGCACTCCCACTGAAGCTTAGAAGGGTTGAGCCCAGTCTTCATATGGATGGGAGACCTCCAGGAGACTGGGCAGCTGCTGGAAGAGGTGTTAGAAAGGACAGGTCTGATCAACCTGAGGCCTGAGTGGGCCCTAATGCCCCAGTACAGTTGCTATAAGCTGTACTGTATAAAGGGAAACCCTGGTGTAAAATAGACCCCACAGCACATACATTGCCCCAGTACAGTCACTATAAACTGTACTGAATAAGGGGTTAAAATAAACCCCATACAATAAGGGGTGTAACCCTGGGGCAAAAACAATCCCTTATTGGAGGCTTTTTCAAATGTTTTCAAAAGTTCCAAATGTGTTAGTACGTGTGCATACCTCTGGTGTAGTCAGACATGTATAGTCCAGGGGTCAGAAAGTAAAAGTCCTGCATATGTTTATTCCACCCATGAACTCAGTCAGCTGATGGAGGTATAACTTATTACTCTATTCTTTAAAGCTAGAGTCGGTAATGTTGGAGAGCTAGGCAGATTTGAAAGTGGCACCTCTTCTAAGCTCCGCCCCCTCCTGTCAGTGCTCCGTCCAAAGCTACGCCCCCCCACAAACATGAACGCGCATCCACATTTGGAGTCAGCTGTATGTACCTACCAGTGATGCGCGGGTTGATCCAAAATGAGCGGGTGCCTGCGGTTACCCGCGGTTACGAGTCATCCAAAAATATTTGTAATGATATTCGGGTCGCGGTCGGTCGGGTCGTTTACCTTTGTAATTTATATAGTACTAGACACAATGTTCTATGAAATACATAGGTCTCTACACTTTATTGGCTGAATGCGCGAGGATGACGCACGAGCAGTCTGCAGATGAAAGTGGGAAATCCTTATTTACCTTTTGAATGTTGAGCGCGTTATTAACTTTTGAATTAAAGCTGACGCGGGACAAAATGCCCGATTTCCCAACGCGTTGAACTGAGCAATGCCATTGTGCCATTTTAATAGGCTACTTTTAAACGCATATAGCTCAGTAATGTCAGTTTTATGTAGCCTATTTGCTGAGAGGGGGCGGGATTTTTGTTGGGAAAGTCCGGGGAGAGACGCACGTACGTCGATTAGACTGGATAAACACATGCAGCATCTTAATTGTTAAGAAAATGAAACGAAATAAATTAATAAATCAAGCCTTTATTACAAAACACTAGGCTATATCATACAGCATTCTGAAAAATGCGCACCCCTAGTTCCTCCGTCTAAGCGGGCGGGTTAGTTGAAAACGTCGGTCGGGTGCGGGTTGTTTATACATTGACCCGCGCTTCACTGCTGTGCACGCAGTGGTGCTCGGGCACGAGACATGAAGGCATCTGATTGGTTCTTTACATTCGCACCGAATGGCAGTGATTGGTCAGAGTTTTTACTGTCCTACAGCTGCTACAGAGGTCAGATTTGTTTCATTCCTTTTTCTGAACACATAATGTATTGACTACTATCAGAATGGAAGGACCATTTCACCCAGTATAAAAAAAAATGTTTCTGAACAGGATTACCAACCCTACCTTTAAGACTACTCCGAAAACAACGACAAACACTTCACCTACACTGTAAAAAATAAAACATAGATTTTATTAATATTTAATTAATAAAAATGAGGCAACAGATTACAAGCAATATTATTAATTAAATTTAACAAATTAGAATTGAGTAATAATTAATCAAATTAATTCCTTAAATGTTAACCATTTAAAATGAGTAAAATTTACAAAATATATGTTATTGCCAACATTGAAGACACCTGATGTTAACAAGCAGAATCACTGAAGGAGAAAACCATAATTAAAGTCACCATTATGGAGATGAGTGTGTGTTTTAGTTGGGCTCTTTACCCTTAAATTATTAACTTTAAGTTTTGTTTGGCTGCTGTACATGAGTTATAACAGCCATATGAACAAATAGAAACGTTTATCTGATGGTGTTGGCTTTGCAGTAGACATGAGTCAATCCAACTTTCTTTCTTTAATAGATAAAGAAAATTTACTTGTGTAGATACTCAGTATACAGGGCTTTGTAAATTGAGAAATATATTGAGTAACTCCACCCCAAAACTTTTGCACCTTCTTGCAGTCCCACACACAATTAAAATAATGTACCTTGAAGCTTATTGCATGTACAACATAGGTCAGGGTTATTAGGGTTATACAAGTTCTCATTATCTCTCTGTAGGTCATCTACGCATCACCAGCACTTTCTATTCCCCGCAGAAACTTTTACGCATCCGCCGGGTCTTCAAACTCACGGGTCTGTCCATTAATTGTCAGACGCAGTTTGGCTGGGTAAACTACTCCATAGTTAATGTTCAGGGATCTCAGTCGTTGCTTAACCCCGTCAAAACGCCTCCTGTCACGATGCAGCTCCGCCGATAAATCAGGGAAAATCCTGAACTCTTGCTCGCCATACATGATCTTGCCTTTAGCCCGGGCAGCTCGCATCACTCAGACTTTATCTTGAAAGTTCAGGAACTGCATGATCAGCACTCTCGGAGGAGATGCTGGATGGGGTTGTGTCCGAGCAGTTAGTCTGTATGCTCTCGTGATGATGGGAGGAGTCGGGAAGGTTGCGGGTCCCAGCGTTTCAGGCAGCCATTTTTCCAGGAAGGAAACTGCATCAGGATTCTCCACCTTTTCGGGCAGATTAACCAGTCTGAAGTTCGACCTCCGAGAACGGTTTTCAAGATCGTCTAGCTTGTGTGAAAGGAAAGCTACACGCTTCACTACCTCTTTCATTTCGCTCTTCTCTGAATTAACGGTTTCTTCTACGTTGCTAGGGCGCTCTTCGGCCACTCCCATGCGCCCAGAGAAGTCTCTCACATCCTTTTTAACATCATGAATCGCATTCAGAACGCCATCAATCTTCTTGGCAAAATCAATTCTCATCATGTCCAATTTTCGGATCACATCCAGATTCTGGCTGGAGTTGGCACAAGTTTCCTCAGACTGGGAGGCGCTGCATGCGTTAGCTGTTGAGCTAGCTACACTGCTAGCATCCCACTCGTCCTCATGTTCCTTGACTGGAGTACAGTCTGATTTGCGCTTAGTTTTAACTTTTTTCGACTGCATTTTAATCCTTAGTTCACCTCGAAGAGTTAATAAGACAAATTAAAATGGTGTTTGTGAATAAAGTTGATGGTATACAGGGTATATGCGCTTAGTTTGGATTCATAAACACCCATTAACAATGATGGTAATCATTTACCCTCCCAGCAAACAGACTTTTGTTATAAGAACGTTCTCCAAACCTTCAGTGTTGGTTCCGGGAATGTGAAAATGTCCAGGTTTCTTGACGTTAGAGGAACGTGTTTTAAAAGCTACACAGCAAAAACTCTAGTGTTAAATGTACTCTCCTGTGAGTTTATTTGGTTCCAGCCTCAAGAGTGTAAAGTGTTAAAATATGAGTGTTAAATTAACACTGAAGAGGTTAAAGTTAATTAGATAATTAAGTGATCAATTGAGTGATGATTGAGCATTATTGAAGACACCTGATGTTAACAAGCAGAATCACTGAAGGAGAAAATCTAATTTTAAATCACCATTATGGAGATCAGTGTTTGCTTTAGTTGGCCAGTTGACCCATGCACATTTAACTTACAACAGACAGATGAACAAAAAGAAAAGGGGATCAGGTGTTGGTGGTCATGTCTTTTCATAATCATCATTTTATCTGAATCTCTGAACTTATTAAGAGTCTAATCTCTGATTTAAATTAATACTATTGATTATAGCATCACAGTGAATCTACATTATACGCACCGTTGCTGAAATACATTATTGCGAAGGATTTCTTAGAAATGGTTCTGATAAATGAATAAAAAAATATTTTTTTTAGGTGCGCACAGACATCAAGAATCAGTGTATGAATCTAAACGATGGTGACAAAAAGAATATTCAATTAGGAAATGGAAATTACTAACACAATTCAGATCATAATTTATTCATACAGCAATGCATGATGGGAGCCATGGATGAGTTTTGGTTGGTGGTACCCAGAATGCACATGCTTTATTATTGTCACCATTGTTGAGATTCACAGGCTGATTATTGATGTCAAGTGTGTTTCAATAAATAACAGGTGCAAACTACTTGTCAGAACGTTTTTTGATTATACAGAAAATTCTGAAAAACATACACAATAGATTCAGAAGGCTGCTGTAATCATCAAAATAAACTAGGGCTGGGAATCGATTAAAAAAAATTAACTAATTAATTGCACATTTTCTGTAATTAATTGCGTTTCCCCCAAGCTTGTAATCATCAATATTTAAACTTAGAATCACCTAAGTAAACAACACAGGGGAAAAAAAAGGAACAGAAAATAGCCCTATATTAAAATATTAAACATCAATATATCAATATATTATTCTTTTTCAATAATCAACATAATCAATTTAACAGGTTATTATTATTATTTTAATAATTATCAAAACAAAATATAGTCCTACAAAGCTATTATTACCAGAGCATGTGATCAGAGCAGGTCATTTTACCATTGTTGTGACTGCAGCTGAGCTCAGCAAACAGAAGTCTACAGAGAAATTTCACGTCATTTGAGTGGACTTTACTTTTCAAGTGCTTGGTACATGATTGAAGCCTTTGGGCCATTAACGACAGAGCCGCCGACACACACACACACACACACACACACACACACGGAACGGAGAGAGCGCCGCTGCTGGGCCGTTAACGACAGAGCGCGCCAACACACACGCGCGCTCGGAGCACAGAACGCGACGCACATACTGAGCGGAAAAGACCCGCTCATGAAACCTGCGCGAGAATGAAACCTGATCGCCGAACACGGAGGGGCGGCATATTTCAGCCTGTTTAATAGCAGACGCAGCAGGAAATCATTAAAACGAGGCAAAAAAAAAGGTGCTGCGTTATTTTTTTTTTACGCGTTAAACATTTCAAATTAATCGCAAAAATGAACGCGTTAATTCCCCCAGCCCTAAAATAAACATAAGTTTAGTGACTCAAATGATGATTATTTTCAACCCAATGTCACCTGATCACACTATCTCTTATTTTATCTATCTGTCATAGTTCAATAGTTTGAGTATGGGGAGGCTGCAGACCTGGAGCCGGTAGATATAGGACCCAAACAGTTTTACGCCCCTGGCAGTTTTACGCCCCTTTTGTTCCTGATGCGTCCAGTAGGGGGAGGCTGTACAGCGACACGAATTGAGGTATGTTTTAATCTTTTTTTTTAAATTATTTATTTATTTATTTTGTATTGCAAATGAAAGGATACAGACATTAACAGTGAGAAGAGGAAAAAAAACAAAAAAAACAAAACAAGGGGGGTGTTACGGACATCAAAAGAGATTGAATTAGACTACACAAATCAATACAATATTACATTTTGTCAATAAAAAATTAAAGGTTCTTTACAACAGACTCGAGGATATTATTTGTTTTAGAAACCTTTGAGTTTAAAGGTTTTGCCATTGGATGATTCTGTCTTTATGCAGATAATGCAAATAATTTACCAAAAAGTTCAGGACGATCTTGCTTAAATTTATCTTACCACGTATGTAGGACACTGTTTTGTAGCTGTATGACGACCAATAGAGAATAGTACAGCAGATATTAAATCGAGGATCCATATGATTACACGGTACTGTATGTCTAATGGTCTAAATATGGTTAAATGTAACTTTATATAAATTTACAACAACATATTTCACTTCGTCTCCATATAAAAACATACGGTGAGTAGGCCTATAACTGCAGTAGGTCATATCATTACTTGTCATAACACGTAGTGTATCCAACTATTGTATTTTTAATTTTTCAATTCACAAAAACAAGTCTTCTGTAGGCTGAGTGAAGAGAGTGACACCGACTGAATATCTGCATCATTTTAATCCGTGCGGATCTACACTGTAGCGTTTATATTTAAATGAACAAAAAACACAAAATTGTCAATGGACGGGTTATTAATGTGTTAGCGTCGATTTAATGATGTTATTTCGCAGTATATTCCCCTACTGGACGCATCAGGAACAACAGGGGCGTAAAACTGCCTGGGGCGTAAAACTGCCTGGGGCGTATATCTACCGGCTCCAGGTCTGCAGCCTCCCCATATAAAATAGTTTAAGGGTCAAGACCCCAACTAAAGCAAACATGATCTCCATAATGGTGACTTAAAAATGAGATTTTCTCCTTTGGTGATTCTGCTTGTTATCATCAGGTGTCTTCAATAATGCTCAATCATCACTAAATTAATCGCTTAATTAACTCATTAACTTTAACACTCTTGAGTGTTAATTTAACAGTCATATTTTAACACTTTACACTTCTGAGGCTGGAGCCAAATAAACACCCAGGAGAGTCCATTTAACACTGGAGTTGTTGCTGTGTACCTTTTAAAACACGTTCATCTAACGTCAAGCAAACTAGACATTTTCACATTCCTGGAACCAACAATAAATTTAGGCACAAGCAGACATCAAGATTCATTGAATGAATCACAACAATGGTGACAACGAAAAATTTAATTAGAAATAATACAATTCAGATCATAATTTATTCTTACTGCAATGCATTTGAATCACAGGCTGATGTAATAAACAACGTAAATATAATTCTCTAAATTAGTTCAGTCTTTGTTCATCTGGAAGTTATAACTCAGATACAACTGCCAAACAATATCTAACGTTAATAGCTTAAGGGTCAAGAGCCCAACTAAAACAGACAATGATCACCATAATGGTGACTTAAAATGTGTGATTTTCTCCAATGATTCTGATTCCAATGATTGTTAACATCACGTGTCTTCAATAATGCTCAATCATCACTCAATTAATCACATAATTATCTCATTAACTTCAACAATGTTTCAGTGTTACTTATATAACACTGAGTGAGTGTGGATTATAGCAGTGTTAATTTACACTGGGGATTTTGCTGTGTATCAAGAACCATAAAGGGCTCTTTTGATTGGGTTCTATCAAACTTTTTGGGGTACCAAATATGAAGCGCCTCATAGAATCCTGTAATTTTCTATATAGAACCTTTTCTTCTGAGAGTGTAGAGGAAAGGAGCTTCAGATTTAATGTGTCAGTTGTCAAAAATGGTAAGAGACTCTCTTGCAGTAATTGTAAGAGTTCGTTGTGTGTCATTTACCTTTTTTCTTATTCCTGACTTTATCTGCGATGACTTTTGTGCCTATGAGAACAGCACCTTTTGCCACTATAGCAGCAGGAACTGCAAGTCCGCAAGTGACCACCGCAACTCCGGCAACAGCGGCGGCTCCTGCTACTACAGCGGCTCCTACCAACACCCTCTTCATGATCCGCTTCCGGCGCCTTCTCTTCTCCACTCTCTTCTCCTCTCTCTTCTCCTCTCTCTTCTCCTCTTTTTTCTCCTCTTCTGAGGTCTTCCGCTGGTCTCCCTCTTCCGCTCTCTGCTTCTTCTCTACTTTCCATGTATCTTTATGCCTGCTTTCTGGTGGTGGAGGTGTGAAGCAGCAGACAAACAGCAGTGAGATTTGTGAATAGGGAAAAATCTTTAATGAGTCTAATTTAGAAAAGCAGAATGTTTTCATGCTGAAAATACTGTCATATAGACCAGTGGTTTTCAAATCCAGTCCTCGCGACCCACTGCTCTGAACATTTTGTATGTCTCCCTTATTTAACACACCTGAATCAGATCATCAGCTCGTTGGAGAGACTCCACAGCAAAATCCCCAGAGTTAAATTAACTCTGCTCAGAGAACATTTGGTCCCTCTCTACAGAGAGTTAAAATAACTCTGAATCAGAGTTAAAGTTAATAAAATACTTATGTGATTAATTAAGTGATGATTGGGCATTAATGATGAACACCTGCTGTCAACAAGCAGAATCACTGAAGGAAAGAGAAACTCAAGAACTACAACTGACTTCAGCCACAGCAAGATCTCAGCAGAGGAGGATTAAACAACTCCACAAACAGCATTACCAACCTCACTTATTACTGACCAGACTGACTTTATTTCTGTCAGACGGATTTTCTACGATTTCTACAGAAGGTCTTAGTGAGAATGAACAGAGGTATAGATGTTGAGGATTTATTGACATTTTTTGGTTACCATTCTGGAGACCAGTGTTTCCTTTAGTTGGGCAGCTTTACTCTTTATTTTTTTTTAGTGAGTTTGTGGTTTTTGTAACTAGTTTTACCAAAATATGTAAATTGTTACAAAGAAAGCCAGAAACAAAGATGATCAGGTTATATAGTTTGTAAAAAGTAGAGTAATGCACTTCTCTCATCACTGTCCAAAAGTGGTTATTGGATATTAGTAGATTATAGACTCGCTACAGATTGGATGATCTGAATTTAGAATTTTTAAAAAACTTTATAGGGATTTTTTTTCTTTTAAGACACAGATGTCAAGAATCAGCATATGAATCTCAACAATGGTGACATGTGTCATGCCGCAATGCATCCTGGGTTTTGCATCCAGTTTTATACTATTGTGGCTCCCAGCATGCATTGAGGCATGAAACATACCACCATTGTTGAGATTCATATGCTGATTCTTGATGTCTGTGTCTAAAAAAAAAAATTCCCATTATGCATTTTAAAATCTAAATTCAGATTGTCCGATCTGTGGCAAATGAGTATTGTTAGTGAATATAATCTATTAACATCAAATAACCACTGTTGGGCAGTGAGATGAGATAAATGCATTAATCTACTTTTTGTTGTTGAAAACTTTTTGCCTTTGTTCCTTGCATTCTTTGTAACAATTTACATGTTTTGGTAAAACCAGTTACAAAAACCACAAACTCACAAAAAAAAATAAAGAGTAAAACTGCCCAACTAAAGGAAACACTGGTCTCCAGAATGGTAACCAAAAAATTTCAATAAATCCTCAACATCTAAACCTCTGTTAATTCTCACTAAGACCTTCTGTAGACGTCTGACAGAAATAAAGTCAGTCTGGTTAGTAATAAGTGAGGTTGGTAATGCTGTTTGTGGAGTTGTTTAATCCTCCTCTGCTGAGATCTTGCTGTGGCTGAAGTCAGTTGTAGTTCTTGAGTTTCTCTTTCCTTCAGTGATTCTGCTTGTTAACAGCAGGTGTTCATCATTAATGCCCAATCATCACTTAATTAATCACTTAAGTATCTCATTAACTTTAAACTCTGATTCAGAGTTATTTTAACTCTCTGTAGAGAGGGACCAAATGTTCTCTGAGCAGAGTTAATTTAACTCTGGGGATTTTGCGTGGAGTCTCTCCAACGAGCTGATGATCTGATTCAGGTGTGTTAAATAAGGGAGACATACAAAATGTTCAGAGCAGTGGGTCGCGAGGACTGGATTTGAAAACCACTGATATAGACCATTTTGCATCTAACCATTTGAGAATACATTAGAAAAAACATACATATTGAGCAAAAATATGAGATTTAACAATTAAACAAGAGGACAATTACACATTTAATAATTTTTATTCATTTTTCAACATACCCATGGTGACGGATTCTTCATGATCTGATTCTAAACAAGTAGAACGATTCAAATTAGAATGGTATCACAGTGTTCATTAACATAAAATGTAACCATCATCACGTACGACGTGATTCCTCTCACCTTCAGAATCTGAGGTATGAGTACTCAAATCTTCATCAGATGAAAATGACAGTCCGGCCAGTTCCTCTGCAATGTCTGAAAGGAGAGAGCTTTGCTATTAAATACACGGCTGTTCTTCTCTTCACCATTGGCCGACTGTGAGGTTCTGTATCAGTTATAAAATACTGCTAGTTCGTTAAACTCTAAATGGTTTATTGTCTGAAGGAGTTTTCTCCCTGTCACAGTTGCTTACTGGATTTCAGTCATGAAGTTTGCGTCACGAAGAATCATATTTTCATACATGTCAGACATCATTATTCTTTGAAAACATATTTCCTGTTAGTCTGTTTCCCAGAGACTCCCAGCAGCACAAGCGTCAGGTCATGTAAATCTTGTGGTCCATCATGTTGTGAAGCCATTCATTGAGCTCTTGTTGATTTCCTAAAAGTTGCTTTAATAAGTCAAACACACCCCAGTTATTCTCCTTTTAATACTCAAAAAGTGACTGCATCAGCACTGAATTATTTATTGATGGAAGTTTTATTGCTAAATAAATCGTTACTGTATGTGAGTCCACACTGTCCTTTGCCTTTTCAGACGATATTGTGTGAAATGAGGTGTGAGATGATAAACAGTGTCATTTCTTTTGTATACAGGTGATTTTTTAATTTTCACATGGATGACATACCCTGGCCATTATATTTGCAGAATTATACCATGTTTTTGAATACAGCATGCATGTTTTGTTTTATAATGCAGTGTAATGAAACATGCAAATATAGCCTATATTTTTTATACTTAAATTAAAGGTTGTAGCATGGTTGATTAATGATTGAATAAATATTTTTTTAACTTTTTAAACTTTTTTTTTAATTATGTGAATCAGAACTACCATGACATTTAATTTAGCCTAATGAAAAATAATTCTTTATTTATTATTATTATGAAACTTTCAGATCAAACTATCAGTGTGTGAGATTGTTTAATTTAGACTGACCTTCACATGCCATTCTGTCCTGCAGTTCAGCGGTTTGTTTCGTCAGTCTCTCCGTCTGTCACTGTGACTGTATGAACTGAATAACAGTAACTGAAAGTATCTAAGCTTTTTTGCACACTAAATATGAGGAAAAGCAACCCATTGGCTGTGAATATAATGCCTGAATACAGCACAAGCAATAGAATAGAAGCAAACCACCCTGAGAATATCCAGTCTCATCTTATGCCACAAATTAAGAAGATTTCCCCCTGGTTATGTTACATTATATGAAAGCAGATTGAGCTTACATAAAATGCCTTCTATTGTTCCACAGAAAAAAAGAAAAAGAAAAAAAAAGTCACAAATGTTTTGAACAACATATACCCTGTAAAATCTCATTAGTTAGACTTACTTAAGAAATCATGCAAATCGATGTAAAGTGAAAAAGTGAAGTGAAATAGGATTAGAGAAATATATAACAATGATATGACAATGAACAATGCTACGCAAACCATAACAATGGTAACAACAATAGTAACTATTGTATACCAAATATCAATAAATAAATGAAAAAAGGAACATAACAGGAAACAAATCTTAACATAAATGGAAAATACATAAATATAAAAAACTATTTTACTTTGCAATTAACAAACAGCATTATTTTTCTTTTATTCTTTCAAAAGACAAATAATTGAAAAAAACAATTATTAAATAATTAAAAAGAAGGAAAACAGGAAACATGTTTCAGCTTTACAACCTTAAGATACAAAGTTAAACTTATTTGGCCTGCTGTCCACTGATGATGGACTCGATGAAGCAGCTTCAACTCGAGCTCTGATGTACCCCCCACAGCGACTAAATATAGGATATGAGTACATAAGGCAAGGAATCTAAGATGAAGGTGAAGTTTGGGGAAGTGGAGGGATGTTGGAACAGCGGAGACTGGAGAGAGGTAAGCCGCTGCTTATATACTCTGGCTGTTGATTTAAAGATTAGATGGGCTCGCTCCTCCCTAACTTGTGTCTAGGAACTTCATTTATTTAAAGTCACTTATCCTCTTTAGCACACATGTTCTGCATTTGAAAACAGACATCGTAAGTGTGTCTGGAGTACCTCGTCATCTGGGCGCTGGTGATTCTCCTGGAGACGTTTTTTTTTTTGGCATGATCACACACCTCTGATGACCTTACCAACCCCAAAAGGACCATTTTAAACATGACCTGAACCATAAGAAAATTGTGAATTTTCCCAACAGTCGAGCCCAGTAGCATAATACCCCCCGGCCTGGTGGCAGAAAGACAGACGAAGATGAACACTAAAGTTCCAATATGAAGTTTAATGAGGGTAATACAAATAAAAACGAAATTAAGTCGTGACTCAAACAAGATAATTAATGACACACAGCTGATGCAAACAAACTCATGATGACGGCGACCATGGAGACTAAAGAGTGGCAGGAATACAAACAAAGAATCACAGGAACTGATGAAATACAAACTAAAAGTCAGTGAAAATTGGGAAGGGATGGAGAGGGTGGGATGGAGGGGGTTTTGGAGGTGGACAGGGAGATGGTGAAAGCAGGCGATGAGTTGGTAGTAAGTGGACGACGATCCCCTGGCGAAAATGGCGGAAATCGTCAGCTGGCACATACCCAGAGCTCCCCAGTGCCGACAGCCCATGGCGGAGTCGAGGTAGGGAGGAGCCAAGATGGTGTAAAAACTGACAAGAGCTGCGGGACGACCGACGGAGACGAGGCCGATGGATCCACAGGAGCAGACAGAGAGCCGATGGAAACGAGCAACATGGATGCCACGGCGACAATGGTCAAAGGCGTAGCCAGAGTACCCGAGGGCTGAGGTGGAGCTGGTGTGATGAAGGACAGAGGGGAAGGAGGAGCCCACTGCAGCCGTAAGGGTTGAGGGAAAGAGCGGAGTGGATGGACTGCAAGTTTGTGGCGGAAGTAGAATGACGACTGACTGATAGGGAGTCAACAGGTCAATAGGCCGAGATGAAGCGAAGAGAACAGAGGCCAGAGAAAGAGTCTATTGAAGTCTATTAGCCAGTCCTCATTCTCCGTACTCACTATTCCCTCGTCTGCTTATGTTGCGGGCTCACACCCCTGGTCAGACTTATAATGGAGCTCCACTTCCGGGGCGAGGGTTGGCTCTGTCCTCTTTCTCTCTGGCTGTGGCTCAGAACATGCTGATTGGTTGAGTTCATGCCGCATTTTGATTGGTTGACTGGCAGCATTTTGACTGGGGGGGAGTTCCTGGGACACATTTTTTGGGGGAATTTCAGTGGAAACGTGGCTAATGTGTTAAACTAAATGTGTTTATTTCAAACAAGTTTGTTACTTAATATACACATGTTCTGTAATGATATATGTAGGGTATTTTAGTTACTTTTGTTTTTTTTCTTTAGATATATATTTTCTTTTCAGAAAATACACTCCAGCACAAACTGCTACTGCTGACAGAGCTGCACCTCCTGCTGCTCCTATTAATGCTGCCCCCCATTATAGATGTTATTGATGTGCCTCCTGATCCTAATACCAATGCTACTACTCCTTCTCCTGCTGCTGCTGCTTCTGCCCCTATTGCTCCTCCTGATCCTCCTCCTATTGCTCCTAGCATTGCTGCTCCTGCTACTCCTAATCCTCCTACTGCCCCTCCTACTGCTGCTCCTGCTGCACATTTCTTGAGTAGATTAGAAGATCGTTCTGGGTCTCCATATAGTCCTGCTCAGTGTACCTGCTGTACCCATTCTTCTCTCTCAGTGAGTCAATCTTTTCCAGGAGCTCAGCAACCTGAGATGGATCTTCATCTTTGTTGTTAAAAACATGATAACGTCCTGAACACTGATCAACTACTGACCACAGTGTTTCCCTTTCACTCAGATATCTCCATGTATCTCCATTTTTTTCCATGTAACTGATCTCCGTGAGTAAAGAGCACTATTGTGTGATTTGAGAACTTCGCTCCAAAATTGTCCTGGATCCATTTCACAACTTTACTGTTCTCCACTGTGAATGTCTCACCCAGTTTGATCACCAGCAGGAACACATCAATACCATCACACGCACTCTGCAATATGTTCTCTATTTGAGTTTGAGCATCTGTGATCTTCACTGATGTATCAGAGAGTCCTACAGTGTTGATCACTGTGATTGTTTGTCCACCCAGCTCTGTTTCTGCTGATTGACAGGTTCTGGTCACAGCCTCAGGAGAAAAATCATCATCAAATGTTTCTCTATTATATTGTCTGATGGTGTTTTGTGAAGCGCTCTTTCCCGATCCAGTCGAGCCCAACAGCATAATATTCACTTCTGACACTCTAAATAAGACAAAGAGATGGATGGACATGTGGATAGATCGTTTTTATTGATCTAACACTTTAAACCCCACTGCAAAATCTTCAGTTTTAAATTAACACTTGTGTGTCCACACTACAGGGTGTTGGAGTAACACTGAAGCAGTGTTGAAGTTAATGATATAATTCAGTGATTAATTAACTGATGATTGAGCATTAGTGATGAACACCTGATGTTAACCAGCAGAATCACTGAAGGACAGAGGAACAACAACAAAAAGTGAAACAAGAACTACAACTGACTTCAGCCACAGAAGACATTAAATATCTCAAGATCTCAGCAGAGGAAAAAAAGCATTACCAGCTTCACTTATTACTTGACATTATTATTATTTTTTCATGAGTCTACAGAAATTCCTATTGAGAAATAACAGAGGTTTAGATGTTTTGTTTCATTTGATGTTACCATTATGGAGATCAGTATTTGCTTCAGTTGGTCTCCTGACCCTTGACATAAACATCAGTTATTATTTGGCTGCTGTACCTGTATGTATTTAAGACACATTTATTGTGGCAGAAATAAAGCCAAAAAACTGGTTGATCACCAATCAATCAGCTGTGAAAGATATTATAAACTCATTCTAATTCTCTAAAACTAATTTTGGACTAAGGCTTTTATCTAACACACACATACATCAAGAATCAGCCAATGAATCTCAACAATGGTGACAATCAACAAAAAAGATATCAAATCTGAACATCACAAAACACGCTACTAAAAGTCAACACTAAACCAACGGCAAAAATAAAAGCAAAATGTAAAAATTAAAGAAAATAACCAGACAATTCAGCTGCATAATTTATTCATGCTGCAATGCATGGATTATTTTTTTTGTATTGATGACTTTTTTCTGTTCAAATAGTTTAGAATGTTGTCAAAGTAAACTTTTTAGAATCTTTTATGTTTGGTTGATGTCAATACACAGTGAAAAAAATAATCCATATAAATAAATTAAACAATAAATTAGAGCAATTGATTATTCAATATATGATGATTGTGGCTATTAACAAGAACCAATGTTAACTACTTGTGTTTTCTTTTAGCTCTTTAGCCATATCAAATTGTATTTTAAAGATACAGCTATCACTAAGAAATAAAAACTTAAAGTCAAAAAACCCAACTAAAGCGAACGTTGATCACCATCATGGTAACATCAAATGAAAATAAAATCACATCTAAACCTGTCACCTTTTAATAATACCTTCTGTAGATGTCTGACAGAAATAAAGTCAGTCTGGTCAGTAATAAGTGAAGCTGGTAATGCTGTTTGTGGAGTTGTTTATTCCTCCTCTGCTGAGATCTTCACAGATTTAATGTTTTCTTTTAAATTCAGTTGATTTAATATTTTTAATAACTGTTCTTCTTGTCCTTCTTTCCTTCAGTGATTCTGATTTTTAACAGCAGGTGTTCATCTGTGTATGAATTAACCTAGAAAATTAACTGAATTAACTATGAAATTGTTCACTCAGTCAAGTGGACTATATAGTGAACTAATGTAAGGAATAGTGAATGAAGGTTATAGGGTGTGATTGGGAACACAGTCGACTTTGAGCTATATGGGGAGGCTGCAGACCTGGAGCCGGTAGATATAGGACCCAAACAGTTTTACGCCCCTGGCAGTTTTACGCCCCTGTTGTTCCTGATGCGTCCAGTAGGGGGATATACTGCGAAATAACTTCATTAAATCGACGCTAACACATTAATAACCCGTCCATAGACTTGACAATTTTGTGTTTTTTGTTCATTTAAATATAAACGCTACAGTGTAGATCTGCACGGATTAAAATAGAGAAATAAATGCAGATATTCAGTCGGTGTTCACTCTCTTCACTCAGCCTACAGAAGACTTTTGTTTTTGTGAATTGAAAAATTAAAAATACACATAGTTGGATCAACTACGTGTTATGACAAGTAATGATATGACCTACTGCAGTTATAGGCCTACTCACCGTATGTTTTTATATGGAGACTAAGTGAAATATGTTGTTGTGAATTTATATAAAGTTACATTTAGATATTAACCATATTTAGATCATTAGACCTACAGTACCGTGTAATCATATGGATCCTCGATTTAATATCTGCTGTACTATTCTCTATTGGTCGTCATACAGCTACAAAACAGTGTCCTACATACGTGGTAAGATCAATTTAAGCCAGATCGTCCTGAACTTTTTGGTAAATTCTGCGCAAGTTTCATCTGCATAAAGACAGAACCATCCAATGGCAAAACCTTTAAACTCAAAGGTTTCTAAAACAAATAATATCCTCGAGTCTGTTGTAAAGAACCTTTAATTTTTTATTGACTGTAATATTGTATTGATTTGTGTAGCCTAATTCAATCTCTTTTGATGTCCGTATACCCCCTTGTTTTTTTTGTTTTTTCCCCTCTCTTCTCACTGTTAATGTCTGTATCCTTTCATTTGCAATACAAAATAAATAAATAAATTAATTTAAAAAAAGATTAAAACATACCTCAATTCGTGTCGCTGTACAGCCTCCCCCTACTGGACGCATCAGGAACAACAGGGGCGTAAAACTGCCAGGGGCGTAAAACTGTTTGGGTCCTATATCTACCGGCTCCAGGTCTGCAGCCTCCCCATACTCACTTTGAGCGCTGTTAATTCACAGTATATTCCTGAAGGCTACTTTCTCGAAAACGACAAATATCACCCATAATGCATTTTTTTCTACGTTATATTACTGTTTTAATGGAAAACAGCATGTTACTGTAAAAATGTGGCTATTTTTTACAGCATTTTTTACACTGTTAGACCTTACCAGGTTTTTTTACAGTCAAATACTGGCAACACTGTTGCCAGTAATTTACTATTAATTGTACAGTCCTTTACTGTAATCTACAGTACACTGTAAAAAATAAAACATAGATTTTATTTATATTTGATTAATTAAAAATGAGGCAACAGATTACAAGCAATATTATTAATTAAATTTAACAAATTAGAATTGAGTAATACTTAATCAAATTAATTCATTAAATGTTAACCATTTAATATGAGTAAAATTTACAAAATATATGTTATTGCCAACATTGAAGACACCTGATGTTAACAAGCAGAATCACTGAAGGAGAAAACCATAATTAAAGTCACCATTATGGAGATCAGTGTGTGTTTTAGTTGGGGTCTTCACCCTTAAATTATTACTTTAAGTTTTGTTTGGCTGCTGAACGTGAGTTATAACAGCAGATGATCAAATACAAAAGGTGATCTGATGGTGTTGATTGTTTTTTAACATAATCATATTTTCACAATTATTTAACCTGAATCACTGAACTCATATAGACTCCAATTCATGAGTTAAGTTACCTTTATTAACTATGGCAGTACTGGCCCTAGTACACCATAATATTATTAACTTTTACAATGCAATCCAAATAATTTCTAATAAGTTTCTCTTGTACAAAAAAGAGACACACAGACATCAAGAATCAGCCTGTGCATCTCAACAATGGTGACAATTATAAAGCATGTTGCAGTGCATTCTGGGTTGCACCAATCAAAACTCATTCATGGCTCCCATCATGCATTGCTGCATGAATAAATAATGAACTTATGATCAGGGGTGATATGTTTGTCACCATTGCTGAGATTCATACGCTAAATCTTGATGTCTGTGTATGCCCAAAAAAATATATTTATTTTTTATTCGTATTTTTATTAATTATATTGTTTGAATTTCATTGAAAAGGCTAAAAATATTATGCAGCTATAATTAATATAACAAACCTAACTCATAAATTGGAATCAATATCAGTTCGGTGATTCAGGTTAAAAGATTGTGAAATAATGATTATGTAAACAAACAACCAACCCCATCAGATCACCGTTTCTATTTGTTCATCTGGCTGTTAGAACTCATGTACAGCAGCCAAACAAAACTTAAAGTAAAGTAATAATTTAAGGGTGAAGAGCCCAACTAAAACACACACTGATCTCCATAATGGTGACTTTAATTATGGTTTTCTCCTTCAGTGATTCTGCTTGTTAACATCAGGTGTCTTCAATGTTGGCAATAACATTTATGTTGTCATTTTTACTAATTTTAAATGGTTTAAATTTAAGGAATTAATTTGATTAATTATTACTCAATTCTTTTACATTTAACTATAAAATGCACTGTTTAATCCTGTAAAAAAAGGCCAAATTCTGACAATATCATACCTTTTTCCATAAAAACAGTAATATACCATAGAAAACAAAAATAGCCTATAGGAATATACTGTAAATTAAACAGCGCTCAAAGTCTACACTCAGAGACTGTTTTCCCAATCACACGAAAAATTAAAAAAATATTATTATGCATTTGGTGCATTAAGATGATTTGAATTTCTGCTTGACTTTGGCACACACAGACATCAACAATCAGCGTATGAATCTCAACAATGGTGACAATCATTAATTGCATGTCGCAATGCATGCTGGGTTCCAGGACAGTATAAAACTCCCAGCATGCACTGCTGCATGAATAAAAAAAAATAAAAAAATGATTGTCACCATTGTTGAGAGACATATGCAGATTTTTGATATATCTGTGTTTCTTTATCTTCTTTATCTAACGAAAAAATCTTCGTTATAACGTATTACTGTAGTTTCATAGAGGTGGTAATGTAACACTTTTGATACAGGATGAACAGGTTATATGTTGATTTATCATCATGATCAATATAACCGTAATTTTTCACAAACCATGTGTGTGCACAAGAGTGTCTTGCAAAATCACATTACAAGCAGCAAGAGAAAAACTCATGTTAAAAAGTCAAGGATCCACTAACCTAACTAAAGCAAACACTGATCTTTATGTATATCTTTATAAATGTGAATGTGACACACAATTTTAACATGGCTATTAAATATATATAAATATATATTTTATATATATATATATATATATATATATATATATATATATATATATATATATATATATATATGTATATATATATATATAATTCTTTTTTTGTCATGCTGCGAATTTTACAGTATCCTGTAACCCAGCATGCATTGCGACATGAAAATATTTTTATCGTTGAGATTCATATGCTGATTGTTGATGTCTGTGTGTGTCTGAGTCAAACAGGAGTTCAAAATGTTTTAATGCACTATATGATTTCAACATTCTTCATAATAACTTCATAAAATAAAACACTGCTGGATTTAATGTTATAGATCCACATATGTATGATAAATAATAATTAAACACTCATAAATTTAAAGCTTATACTAAGGAAGAGAACAGAGAATCAGACATATCAAGGATGATCGCGGCATCAACACAACAGCCAAAAACACCTGATCATCTTCCTCTTGACTTTTTCTTGCCATAATAAACATGTTTTATAATCTCACAGTTACAGCAGCCAATGAAAATATTACAGTAAATAGTCAAGAGACCAACTAAAGCAAATACTGATCTCCATCATGGTGACAACAAACTTTATTATATTCAATAAAACATTAACAGCTAAATATCTATTTATTCTCAACAAGAACTGTTGTACATGTATGATATAAATAATGTTAAACTGTTTTTTACAGCAAGGGTTAACAGTGTAAACAGTGGTTTTAATTTAACATTGGGAGTTTTGTGTGCATGTAGGCTATGCCAAATTTCAATAAATAAATGAAACATAACAGGAAACAAATTGCACATCTAAAATCCTAACATAAATAAAAAATACACACGTTAAAATAAATATTTTACTTTGTGATTGACGGTATTATAACCATTTTTAATTTATTATAACAAAAGGCAAATAATGTGAAAAACAAGGAAAAGGAAACAGGTGTCAGGTTTAAAACCTTAAAAAATAAATCCTCAAACTAAGAGAACAGAATCACCAGCACTTACATGAAAAACCAGTTGATATCATTTGTACAGGTTCTGAAAGTTAACAGCAGAGAGATAGCAACGTCTGCACAAGGTTTTCTGTTCTATGCTAAATACCAAACTCAGTAAACATCATACTAATAAAGCTGTACAGAAATGCAGATGAGCCCAGTACATGAACGCAATGCGTTTAATTACACATTAAGCGGTTTCCTCCCATAGAAAATCGATAAAGAAAATTGACGCTTAGTACATTAAGCCACGTTAAATAAACATATTGCAAGCTAAAAAAATAAATAAAATAAAAATATCTGATTATTACATCAGGATAGTCTAGTAGTAAGATTTTTTTTTCTCTGTTAACCAACTTTAATTACTTATTTTGAAGAATTGATCCACTGTAAAAAAAAGAAAAAAAGTGAAAGCTGTGGTTGCCGGTATTTTACCATAAAAAATATGGTGGCAAACTTTTATGTTTTTACGGGACTTTTTTACGGGCATTTACGGGCAAAAAAAAACACAATGTAAAGAAAACCTGTGAAATTTCCGGTAACAAAACGTCAGCTTGGATGGCAGTGTTTTACCGTTCAAATTACGAAAACATTTTGTGTGCCTATATGTGGAAGTAAATGTGTTTATTTCAAATGAGTTTGTTCTACTTATGTTACATGTTTTGTAATTATACAATATTTTAGTTACTTTTATCTTTTTCTTTAGAGATATATTTTCGTGCCAAAAAATAGACTCCAGACCCCACTGCTACTGCTGCCAGAGCTGCTCCTCCTGCTGCTCCTAATAATGCTGCTTGTCCTACAGTTACTGCAGTTCCCATCATGGATGCCATTGCTACTCCTCCTCCTGCTGCTGCTCCACCTCCTGCATATCCTCCCATTGCTCCCACTACTGCTCCTGCTAATCCTCCCACCGCTGCTCCTCCTGCTGCTCCCGCTGCACATTTCTTGAGTAGAAGAGCTTTCTGAGTCTGCTTGTAATCCTGTTCTGTGTATCTCTTGTATGCATTCATCATCCTCAGTGACTCAGTCTTTTCCAGAAGCTCAGTGACCTGAGATCGATCTTCATTTTTGTTGTTAAAAACATGGTAACGTCCTGAACACTGATCAACTACTGACTGCAGTGTTTCACATTCTCTCAGATAATCTTCTATTGGCTCATGTAACTGATCTCCGTGAGTAAAGAGCACTATTGAGTGTTTTGAGAACGTCACTCCAGAATTGTCCAGGATCCACTGCACAACTTTACTGTTCTCCACTGTGAATGTCTCACCCAGTTTGATCACCAGCAGAAACACATCGACACCATGAAGTGTAATCATCCTCTCTATTTGAGTTTGAGCATCTGTGATCTTCACTGATGTCTCAGAGAGTCCCACAGTGTCGATCACTGTGATTGTTTGTCCACCCAGCTCTATTTCTGCTGATTGACAGATTCTGGTCACAGCCTCAGGAGAAAAATCATCATCAAATGTTTCTCTGACACCTATGATGGTGTTTCGTGAAGCGCTCTTTCCTGATCCAGTCGAGCCCAACAGCATAATATTCATATCAGGAGGGTGTTCCATGCTGTTCCTCCGCATCTTGTCTGTGAGTGGAATAGATTTTTTCCTTTCTCTCTCTCTATTAAGAGGAAACATGTTTTGTTAATTAAATGAATTAAACCTGCTGCTTTTTATACAGATTAAGTATATATATATATATAATATTTTTTTTGTTAATATAACTTTGTTACCTTGACATAATTATACAACAAGCAAAAAAGTAGTCAAAACACATCGACGCGACATAAATATTTTTTTATAACATTAAATTGCTTCTTTTTTAATTAACAAAATGTCGATCTTCATCTTTATAGTAGAAGATACAATACAATCGTCAATATACAGTACAATCTTCACAATTTATAATGGACCGTCACCTTAAAAACTGCTCTGTGTGGTGGTAACAGGAGCAAGCAATTTAATCTTTATTTTATTAGTCTATCAACTAATTAAGTTTACTCAACTAATTTAATGCATGAGAACTGGAAAAAAAATATCACTAATTAAATAATGTCAACTAAGTAAATGTATTGAGTAGGGAATAATCATTCATTTAAGCAATTAGACGACTAATCGCACATTTATATTAAATTAGTTAGGCATCTTAAATATATACTGAGTGTATGGAGGAATAAACACAGCAAAATCCCAAGAATTATATTAACTCTGTCCAAAGCACATTTGGTCCCACTCTCAGGCCCGTTTACACGTACATGGTTATTTTGAAAAACGGAGACATTTCCCTTCGGTTGTGCCCCTCACACACAAACTGAGAATTCTCCTCTGAAAACGATTCTTTCTAAAAACTCCGGCCAGAGTGGAGATGGTCCGTGTATGGTCCGTGTATCATCCGATCATTTCATTTCCTATTTGGAATGGAATAACGAGGAATGAAAAAACAGCTCGTTTATTCGTTTTTTTGTTTAGTTTAAAAAACGAAAAATTAGATTTTGGCTCGATTTTTAATTTTTCGTTTGTGGTTTACAAATCGGTTTATGGGTTCGATATTTCGTCCGCGCATGTGGGCGGCGCTGAAACGCCCCTTTCATCTGATTGGTCAAACCGCTCCGCCTTCAGTACGAGCTTTTCTTTCTGTCGGCAGAATAAGAGTCAGTACGAGTGCGGCACTAACATTATTGCACTTTGATAAAATAATGTCTGAAAACACCACTCACTTTTAAGTTACTATGCACAATATTTGAAGCAGAAGTATGTTCCAGCGACCCCATTAATGTGAGCTACAGTAGGCTATGACAGATTATTTTAGCATGATGTAGCCTATTTCTCATTGATAGCCTAGTTCCGTCTCTTTGGATAAAACGGAAGTGGAAATAAAAACCAATAATAGGCTGAACTGTAGGCTACTATTATATGTAACACAATTATAGTGTGTAACATTTACCACTCTACTAATTTAGTAATTTTGAAAATTGAATAGAAATAAAGTTTATATTTATGAATGTAAGCATGTGTAGCCTACTCAGTTCACATGAAAAGAAAGAGAAAGAAAAGAGAGAAGCTAAAATCAGTGAACGTTAATACTGTCAAAATTAGCAGGGTTTGGGATTGATTAAAATCATGTCGGTTGAAGAGCACAGCATACCTTTAAAATGTTATTAGTTTTATTATAAACTAATACGATTTTATTACATTCTGAATTGGTCAATGTTTCTCTGAGTTGTCTTCATTATGTTGACTTGAGAAAGCCATGCAGCATATTTTAAACATTATTATTATTTATTATGAGAAATTGACTCCGCCTAGTGCTTCACACTTTAATGCTTCACCAAACTCAGCTCAGACCTCCAGACTGGTCTGACTCGCTTATATCATTTATAACCCTTTATATCCTGTCTATGTTTATAACTGGTCATAAACACTTTCCCAAAAAATCCATTGACTTGCATTATCTGAGGAATGAAGGCCGTAATACTTCATGCTCTCCACTAGAGGGGCCGACAGGATAATACGTCTTTTCTACTCTCTTTTCCTGTTTGCATCAGTTTAAATGACAAATAAATGCATGAATTTCATTCATAAATAGGCCATATCTGTGTATGAGAACAAGCTTTACACTTCAAGCTGTACAACTAATTAAAACTTGAACCCTACTTCAAAGTTTGCCACTCTAAGATGTTGTTATTCATACTGTTTTTTGCGTTTAAATTTGTCCATCTGGAACTTTTATTTGTCATGAGCTCTATATTTTAAGATTCAACAACACAAGCTCTGTTTTTACTCAGCAAATTTGTTTTCCTTTTAAGTAGGCTATAACCTACAAGTTGCCATGGCTTGCCATGTTCTGTTTAGGCTATTGTAGTTTGTAATACTTGTTATATGTGCCTAAATTTATATAGGCCTAACACATTTAAACTTCTGTCCGTCTGTCTGTCTGTCTGTCCGGACATTTATGCACAAACATTTATGCACAAATAATCTTAAATAACAGTTTAAAAAAGGTGGTCTGCTATATTTCTCAAAGGAAGCGGTCGTTGGCATCATACGAGGACATTCTGAATATTAGCCTATAAAATTAGCTGTCTTAAAAATGCGGATTGATCATTGCAGTTATTCCAGACGCCTCGATCCCGGTGCTATTCGTAGCCTATTGAAATTGTATAATTACGGATTATGAACAGATGTTTTACACAACAAGGATATATTCCCATTGAGTTGTTGGGTTTTCATGTTTTATGGGAACCATAATGATTTTATACTGTACACACTGTGTTATCCCCTAACTCTAACGTAGCTAACACAGTTAGGCCATCTACGGACATCTAATGTTAAGGACATATATGGTACAATTCAGCCTATATGTTGATTTTTATTTCCACTTCCGTTTTATCCAAAGAGACGGAACTAGGCTATTTGCACTCTATTTATCAATGAGAAATACATCATGCTAAAATAATCTGTCATAGCCTACTGTAGCTCACATTAATGGGGTCGCTGGAACATACTTCTGCTTCAAATATTGTGCATAGTAACTTAAAAGTGAGTGGTGGTTTCAGACATTATTTTATTAAAGTGCAATAATGTTAGTGCCGCACTCGTACTGACTCTTATTCTGCCGACAGAAAGAAAAGCTCGTACTGAAGGCGGAGCGGTTTGACCAATCAGATGAAAGGGGCGTTTCAGCGCCGCCCACATGCGCGGACGAAATATCGAACCCATAAACCGATTTGTAAACCACAAACGAAAAATTAAAAATCGAGCCAAAATCTAATTTTTCGTTTTTTAAACTAAACAAAAAAACGAATAAACGAGCTGTTTTTTCATTCCTCGTTATTCCATTCCAAATAGGAAATGAAATGATCGGATGATACACGGACCGTGTATAAACTATGACAGATTATTTTAGCATGATGTAGGCCTATTTCACATTGATAAATACAGTGCAAATAGCCTAGTTCCGTCTCTTTGGATAAAACGGAAGTGGGAATAAAAATCAACATACAGGCTGAATTGTACCATATATGTCCTTAACATTAGATGTCCGTAGATGACCTATAACTGTAAGCTACGTCAGAGTTAGGGGATAACACAGTGTGTACAGTATAAAATCATTATGGTTCCCATAAAACATGAAAACCCAACAACCCAATGGGAATATATCCTTGTTGTGTAAAACATCTGTTCATAATCTTCACCTTTTTCAACTGTTATTTAAGATTATTTGTGCATAAATATTTGTGCATAAATGTTTGTGCATAAATGGTCCGGACAGACAGACAGACAGACAGACAGACAGACAGACAGACAGACAGACAGACAGACAGACAGACAGACAGACAGACAGACAGACGGACAGACGGACAGAAGTTTAAATGTGTTAGGCCTATATAAATTTAGGCACATATAACAAGTATTACAAACTACAATAGCCTAAACAGAACATGGCAAGCCATGGCAACTTGTAAGCTATAGCCTACTTAAAAGGAAAACAAATTTGCTGAGTAAAAACAGAGCTTGTGTTGTTGAATCATATTTTTTCTAGTATATCTTAAAATATAGAGCTCATGACAAATAAAACTTCCAGATGGACAAATTTAAACGCAAAAACCAGTGTGAATAACAACATCTTAGAGTGGCAAACTTTGAAGTAGGGTTCAAGTTTTAATTAGTTGTACAGCTTGAAGTGTAAAGCTTGTTCTCATGCACAGATATGGCCTATTTATGAATGAAATTCATGCATTTATTTGTCATTTAAACTGATGCAAACAGGAAAAGAGAGTGGAAAAGACGTATTATCCTGTCGCCCCCTCTAGTGGAGAGCATTAACTATTACGGCCTTCATTGATAATGCAAGTCGATGGATTTTTGGGGAAAGTATGTCTGACCAGTTATAAACATAGACAGGATATAAAGGGTTATAAATGATATAAGCGAGTCAGACCAGTCTGGAGGTCTGAGCTGAGTTTGGTGAAGCATTAAAGTGAAGTCAATTTCTCATAATAAATAATAATAATGTTTAAAATATGCTGCATGGCTTTCTCAAGTCAACATAATGAAGACAACTCAGAGAAACATTGACCAATTCAGAATGTAATAAAATCGTATTAGTTTTATAATAAAACTAATAACATTTTAAAGGTATGCTGTGCTCTTCAACCGACATGATTTTAATCAATCCCAAACCCTGCTAATTTTGACAGTATTAACGTTCACTGATTTTAGCTTCTCTCTTTTCTTTCTCTTTCTTTTCATGTGAACTGAGTAGCATACACATGCTTACATTAATAAATATAAACTTTATTTCTATTCAATTTTCAAAATTAGTAAATTGGTAAATGTTACACACTATAATGGTGTTACATATAATAGTAGCCTACAGTTCAGCCTATGTTGATTTTTATTTCCACTTCCCTTTTATCCAAAGAGACGGAACTAGGCTATTTGCACTGTATTTATCAATGTGAAATAGGCCTACATCATGCTAAAATAATCTGTCATAGTTTAGCCTACTGTAGCTCACATTAATGGGGTCGCTGGAACATACTTCTGCGTCAAATATTGTGGATAGTAACTTAAAAGTGAGTGGTGGTTTCAGACATTATTTTATTAAAGTGCAATAATGTTAGTGCCGCACTCGTACTGACTCTTATTCTGCCGACAGAAAGAAAAGCTCATACTGAAGGCGGAGCGGTTTGACCAATCAGATGAAAGGGGCGTTTCAGCGCCGCCCACATGTGCGGACGAAATATCGAACCCATAGACCGATTTGTAAACCACAAACGAAAAATCGAGCCAAAATCAAATTTTTCGTCTTTTAAACTAAACAAAAAAAACGAATAAACGAGCTGTTTTTTCATTTCTCGTTATTCCATTCCAAATAGGAAATGAAATGATCGGATGATACACGGACCGGAGATTTTGGAAAACTTTATTTGCACGTTTGCATGTAAACTGAGTTTTAGGCAGCCGACGTCACAGTATGCGACTATTTTTGGGATTCTGATTGGCTAACGTAGGCTTGAGCTTCTCGTTACACTGCCATCTACAGGTTTGCCATGCACTTGACGGCATATACACAAGTTTGTGTAAATGAACACTTTTCTGAAAACTGACAGCTGTGCAAAATGTTATTTTTCAAAACGGAGAGGCGTGAAATGTCTGTTTATGAAAATAGCTGTCCACGTGTAAACGTAGCCTAAAGAGTGTTGAATTAACTCTGATTCAGAGTTAAAGTTAATGAGATAATTAAGTGATTAAGTGATGATTGAGCATTAATGATGAACACCTGCTGTCAACAAGCAGAATCACTGAAGGAAAGAGAAACACAAGAACTACAACTGACTTCAGACACAGCCTTAGATGAAATCAACTGAAGACAAAATAAAACATTAAATCTGTGAAGATCTCAGCAGAGGAGGATTAAACAACTCCACAAACAACATCTTCACTTATTACTAACCAGGCTGACTTTATTCCTGTCAGACGTCTACAGAAGTTTTATTGAGAATAAACAGAGATTAGGGGTTCTTTAGAGTGGGACCATGTGCTCTGAGCAGAGTCATTTTAACTCTGGGGATTTTGCTGTGTATGCCTATTCCGCGCTCAAGCGCACACAGAAAGCTTGCCAAAAATCACCAGCAAAAGTAATGATTATAAATGTGTTAGGAAAAAAAATATGAAGGAGACATTTTAATTGTTATTAATTAACTAGTGTTTTCTGAGTCTGTTTCGGCTGCAAAGATGAAGTTGATGATGCTAACTCCCCATCTTCACAGTAGGGATAGTGAACACAACTAGAGAGAAATGCACCTTTCACTTTACATAAACAGAGAGTATTTGTTTTCGCTTTGAATCGGTGCGTTTAAAAGTAGACGTTTCAAGCTTTTTTTATATTTATGTGTGTAAGGTAAGTATTTGCTAAGTTCCGGTTCAAATTTGTGATGATGCCGGCTCCTCCATGTCAAGCTAAAGTGCGCTATTCTTCAGGTTCCACACTCCACACACACACTAGGAGATTATCCTAATAATAGCACACATTTATCTAGGTTAACAGAAAATAAGCAGGATAACCTGTCCTCACTCAGTGTCAAAAACGAAGCACGAGTGCTAATGTACCTGTAGCCATAAACAAGCCTGCATTTAATTATTTGCATTTGTGAAAGTAGAAATGTTTTTTACTAGCCTACTTTCATTTTTAGCACCTAACGCGGCTACTAAACAACCCACTTCTCAACAAAACACGTTACAGGCACAAAGTAGTCACTTGCATTTCATAATATTATTTTACCGCAGCAATGTTTCATGATGTGATGTTATGACAGTGCTTGTTTTGACAGTGTTCAGGCACACCTGTGACGTGCGTAGGTCTATAATCTCTCTGATCACCAACACTTGTCAACAAAATAAACAAAACATAACAAATCTTGGAGCGTAATAAAAAACAATGACTATTATGAACACTAATAGCTATGACTGAAGACCCTAGTCCATCAAACTCAAACATTACTCACCTGTGTGAAGATGAGCTCCACCAAGTTTCACTTCCTGATGTTAATAAGCAGGTTTGACGCACTGAAGTGAAACTGAAAGTCTGATTTGTTTCTCTGAAAGGTTACCGCTGACAATGATGGTTATTTCTGCAGAAGGAGATAGGGAAATTTTGTGTAGCATTCCTCTTGCCTTTGTCACGATCGGGTTATGGTTCGATTTTTAGGATAGCCTATTCGTTTTACTGGACAGAACATAAATATTCATGAGTTTCCTGTTTCTTGTTAACATGGCTATAGGTAAAAATGACTGCATGGTAGCCTATATGTGCTTGTGTTTTCATCAATCTGGGCAAAACTTGAATTTCTCATAATAAATGAGACCAATATTGCATAGCTACACAAGTGAATAGGCCTATGTGAGTTCTTAGTGATCATTGTGAGTTGCCTATGTTTGTGAGCACCAAATCTCTTTTTCTCTTGTTAGTAGGCCTACATTTATTTCCAAAACATTTTAATTTCAGACGAAATACAATTTTGATTAAACAAAACTGAAGTTTAGGTTTCATCTCTCATTTAGTTTGCATATTTCCATTTTTTTCGAGATGGAGTTCCATAAATTACACAAATGCCTCACTAATTCATTCATAAATTACAATTAAAATTGTAGACAAAGAAAATTCGTACCCAAATACACACACACACACACACACACACACACACACACACACACACACACACACACACACACACACACACACACACACACACACACACACACACACACACACACACACCTCTGCTGGCCACAGGTAAATAAGGCTTCTCAGTGTTCAGATTTCATTCTTAGTGTAAAAATCATCAAACTGTCTGTATGCATACCAATATGGTAGAATAAAAAGATCATAATTTACTCACCCTAACGAAACAATTCATATTTATTAAATTTAAAAGAGCTGCATGAACAACACTTTATGAAGAAAACAAAAAGAGATCCTGATCCTACAGGTTTGGGACAACGGTGAGTAAATGATGAGATAATGTTTAAATAAAACTCAGATGTGCTTTGAAACACACAAATAAACCTCATTGGTTCTTGCAGAAGCTGTGGTGGAAAGAGTACTAACAAATTGTACTTAAGTAAAATTATTGCTACTTCAGTAATAATTTACTTGTGTACAAGTATAAGTACTGAAAAATAATATGACTCAAGTAAGAGTAAATAAGTAGTTTGCTTAAAAACTACCCAAGTAACCACGTTACAAAGTACTCCAGTATTATTTTTCTATTTTTACCCAAAATGGGGAGATGCTAGCAATATGGAGCGTTCTGTTTCATTCAATCGCTTTCATTCATACTGGAAGCCCAGTACTGATTAATCCCTCGCGCAGAAAGTCCACAAGTTAGATTAATAAAAAGTATTAAACTTATGACATTTCAGGAAATGTAATATAATAACATGCAAATAGAGATGTTTTGACTGATGAAACATGAGGACAAACAGATAATAGCGATAATATATCTGTGTTCATCAAGCTATCTCAGGTATTTTCATAAGAATGATGTATGTCTTTAAAGAGATAGTTCACCCAAAAAGGAAAATTAACCGCATGATTTACTCACCCTCAAGTCATCAGGTGTATATGAATTTCTTCTTTCAGACGAACACAATCTGAGTTATGTCCTGGCTCTTCCAAGCTTTATAATGACAGTGAAGAAAATTTGAAGCCCAAAAAAGTGCATCCATCCATGATAAAAGTGCTCCACTTAAGGAAAATACCCATATTTAAAACTTTATAAACTATAATCAGCTTCCGACAGACCCCTGTACACATCGATTTACGTTGGAAGCCTAACCCCTGACCCAACGCACAGCGTAATGACCAACCCAATGACGAACGTGGAAGCTCAGAAGAAAGAGCTAAACAAAATTCTGGTCGCGAATAAGCCATTTTGAAGACAAATGTCGGGGGATTTCTATATAATAGAAGAGGAGCTTCAGTTTGTTGCACAGCCATATTTGTTTAAACAGTGAGGGGCGTTACTAAGCACGATACTCCTACATCCTATATGTCATACATGCTCCATGGGTTACTCTTGTGGCGCAAGTCGAATTGCGTATGCGTACGGTCGTCTGGCGGAAGCTAGTTTTTTTTAGATTAGAAAGTTATAAACATGGGTATTTTTCTTACAAAAACGCATTGCTTCACTTCCGAAGGCCTTTATTAACCAACTGGAGCCGTGGGGAGTCATTTTTCCCCCACACATTTTTTCCAGCCATTCACTGCCATTATAAAGCTTGGAAGAGCCAAGACATCTTTTAATATAACTCCGATTGTATTCGTCTGAAAGAAGAATGTCATATACACCTAGAAGGACTCGAGGGTGAGTAAATCATGGGCTAATTTTTGGGTGAACAAACCCTTTAATGCAATGCTACTCAATATAGATTGTATCATAGAATTTAATAAAATAATATATTCTCACTCTGTGTTAAGAAGCAACATGAAACCACAGAAGTCATTTCAAACACGATTTACATGTATTGTGATTTTGGAGCAAAAAATAACTATTAAACTCATAAATTGTTGTGTTTGACGGTATGCTGAGTAAACATAGCTTTCCCTGTTGTCAAGAGCAATTGTTTTATTACTAATTTTGAAAAGTAAGTCCATGTAAGATCATTTGAATGTTTTCATTTGAATAATTTCATAATTGAAAGCAAAGAAGGTTAAGTGAGAGGTCCGATAAAAAAAGAGACATTTACAACAGAATTGAATAAAAAAGTGCCAGTAAAAAAAATAATTAAGTGGGGAATGGTTAACGTGTTAAATTAAATTGTGTCTTTTTTTTTTTTTTACTTAAAATGTACTGGGAGCCCACTGTTGCTATAGTAACGAACTACACTTTTACATGCATCTGATTGACAAATAAATCATCTTATTTCACAGTTGTTGAGGTTTTTTCAACTTTGTAAAAAGTTTGCTTCGTACATTTAGTTTAACTGTATTGTTAAAGAGTGCAAGCTTTGCCATTTAATTGAACTGTGCATGTTTTTTTAGACACTTGCATTATTCTTGCTCCGTCCATGCAATAACTGCATCCATGTTATGAGCCGAGTTTTTTTTATTTAACTCAACTGCTCAGTGCTCTGGTATTATCAATGGGATGACTTCAGGAGCAGCCATAATTAAAAAATTTAAATCGGAATATGAGCATAGCTTACATTGACACACTCACACGTGGATTCTTTCAACTGCGATTTATCCCTTTAGATAGAAAAATTTGTACAAATCACGTTGGCTGAAGAAAAACTACTGCAGACATTCATAAAAGACTAGACAAATAGAAATAACACATTCAATCATACAAATATTTAATACAAATAATTGTCAGTTTGTTAAGACATAGACACAATGACCTCAATAACTAGTTCCCGCTCGTGTGACCCACGTGTAGTCTAAACTCAATACATTGAATTACAATCTCAAAAACTGTGTTAAAGTGTTAAATGCATTATCTATTTGTTCAAAGTTTGAAAGAAATTGCGTTGAAAAGATTCACTTAAAACATTATCATCATTTTGATGATAATGATGATGCTGAAACGCCAGAAACCAAACAGCAGCGACACTCGAATCTACAGCAAGATAATAGGGACAAAATATACTGTCTGCAGTACCATTAACAGCCACAGGGAGGTAGCCGTCGAACACCAATGATTAGAACAAGATACCTTATTTAATGGAATTCACACATCAAAACTTTTTTTTTTTGATGCTCTTTTGTTTAACACTGGCAAAATATCTAAGGAATAAGAATTTGGTATTAATTAGAATGATAATTATCTAGCATACCACAAATATACTCCAGCACTAACTGCTGTTGCTGCTGCCAGAGCTGCACCTCCTGCTGCTCCCACTATTGTTGCTTTCCCAACAGTTAATGCAGCTGCTCCCACTGAAGCTGCTTCTGCCGCTGCTTCTGTTGCTCCTACTGCTGCTCCGACTGTTGCTCCTGCTACTGTTCCTATTACTATCGCTGCTCCTGCTGCTGCTGCTGCTACTGCTCCGGCTAATATTGATGCTGCAGCATCACGTTGCTGGAGTAGAAGAGTCTTCTTATCCTCCTCTGTGTATCTGCTGTCTCCATTCTTCTCTCTCATAGTGTTTATCTTTTCCAGAAGCTCAGTGACCTGAGATCGATCTTCATCTTTGTTGTTAAAAACATGAAAACCTCCTGAACACTGACCAACTACTGACTGCAGTGTTTCACATTTACTCAGATATCTCTCTATTGGCTCATGCAACTGATCTCCGTGAGTAAAGAGCACTATTGTGTGATTGAAGAACTTTGATCCAAAAAAAAGCTTGCTCAGTTGCATGACGTTCCTTTTCTCCTTCGTGAAAGTCTCACCCAGTCTGATCACCAGCAGAAACACATCAACACTATGAAGTGTAAGCATCTTCTCTATTTGAGTTTCAGCCTTTTTAATCTTCACTGATGTATCAGAGAGTCCTACAGTGTCGATCACTGTGATTGTTTGTCCATCCAGCTCTGTTTCTGCTGACTGACAGATTCTGGTCACAGACTCGGGAGAAAAATCTTCTTTAAATGTTTTCTAATTCCTATGATGGTGTTTCCCGAAGCGCTCTTTCCTGATCCAGTCGAGCCCAACAGCATAATATTCATGATAGAAGGTTCTTCCATGCTGTTCCTCTGCATCTTTCTGTAGGTATAATTTATTTCTCTCTCTATTATGAGGAAACACATTTTGTTAATTAAATGACAAAAACCTGCTGCTTCATTACACAATTTAAGTTTATATACATTTATTTGCGAAAAAAGAAACAGAAAAAACTGAGACAGACTAAATCCAGACCCAGATAACACATGACACATGGCCAACTATGGCACAAATGGCTCAGTTCTGGCAGCGGCAAAGGTCATATGGGCCATATCTGGGCCATACACAGCAAGCCGTTTTAGTGCGAGTTGTGGCTTGCTGTGTGTGGCCAAGATACGGCCCATATGACCTTTACCGCTGCCAGAATTGAGCCATTTGTACCATAGTTGGCCCAGATGAGGCCCGGATATGTATGCTATTTGCCACACTCCTCAGACAACAACATAGTATCGGCGCAGATCCGACCCACTTCAACGCATACCAGATCTGGGCCGTTGCTGTCTGGGTCAGGTTGAGTTTTCGTCATTCCATGCGGTATGTGGGCGAACTGTGGCAACATCTCCAAGACGCTTGAAGAAACCTATCTGCAAAGCTACCTGAAAAACTTCTCAGGTTACGGCTATAGCCCTAGTTCCCCGAGTAGGGAACGAGATGCCGTGTCGATGACGCTATGGGAACACCCCTGCGTGATTGTGTCTGAAGCACGTGTGTCAACTAGTCCATTGGCGAGAGTGAACGTCACGGGCGGGACTCCCCATAAATTAGGGCCTTGGAGGCCGCCATTCCCCTATTCCCCCAGTAGAATGGGCTCTAGTGGCCAAAGGTGAAGGCTGGCCCACAATCTCATATGCAAGAGAGATAGACTCGACTATCCATTTGCTAACAGTCTGTTTGGATGCAGGAAGGCCTTTTTTAGGGGGCCCAAAACATACCAGTAGCTGAACAGACTTTCTCCACAGGACATCTCTGTGGACGTAAGTTTCCAGTGCTCTCACAGGACAGATTAAGGTTCAATTTCTCCTGGTCTTGATCTTTAAAGGGAGGAAGACAGAATGCCTGCAGTACGATAGGTACATATCCTGGTTTCGGATAGAGGAACATTTTGACCATCCCGGGTGCAAACTCAAGGCATGAAGGAGATACCGATAGGGCCTGAAGATCGCCTACTCTTTTTAGTGAGGAAATGGCTAGAAGGAACGCAGTTTTGAAAGTCAGAAACTTTTCTGAAAAAGAATCAAGAGGCTCGATAAGAGCGGCAGATAAACCTTCTAGAACAAGTGCCAGACCCCAAGCCTGAACTCCGGTACGAACTGAGTGCCACGAAAGAAACGTATTATCAGAGGATTTCTCCCAATAGATAAGTCCACCAGGGGGATATGGTAGGCTGCTATGGCCGCAACACATTTATTTCGTGTGGAAGGAGATAACCCTGATGAGAAATGATCTTGAAGGAACTCTAGTATTGAACCAACAGGGCAATTAACTGGATCCCATTGTCGTAGATTACACCAAGAAGTAAAAATTCTCCACTTCAGGGGGTATAGCTTCCTCATGGACGGAGCTCTGCAGTGCAGTATGGTCTCTAAGTCTATGAGCCCCCACAGAGGCCAGACCCACAGGTGGAACACTTCTGGACGGGGATGGAGGATTGCTCCCCCCGCCTACGATAGAAGGTCCATCCTGATCGGCAGCTCCAGAGGAGAGCCATCAAGAAGGGATATTACGTCCGAAAACCACACCCAGCTTGGCCAGTACGGAGCTACCAACAGAACACTCACTCCGTCCTGGCGAACATTCTCCAGAACTCCTGTGGAGCAGAGCAATCGGGGGAAATGTGTACAGACACACCCTCGGCCACATCTGCACCATTGCGTCCAGTCCCAGTGGGGCTGGAGGTGTGAGGGAGAACCACAGTAGACAGTGCGTTGTATCCTGAGACGCGAACAGATCCACTGTGCCTAGCCATAAAACCCCCTCCATTCCCCTGGCCTCAGCCCCTGCCTCGACAGGAAGTCTGCTCCTACATTCTGGGATATAAACGGAATATAAACTGCTCAGGAAGAGCAGCTTCCCTAAGGACCACAAAAGAATCTGGTGAGCCAGTTTGCATAGTGGACATGAACGCAGACCCCTTGATGATTTATATAGGAGACCACTGACGTGTTGTCTGTGCAAACAAGCACGTGATGGCCCCTCAGGTCTGAAAGGAAGTGTCTCAATGTGTTGAAGATCGCCATCATCTCCAGGCAGTTTATGTGCCATGAAAGATGAGAGACTCCTCCACAGGCCCTGAGCTGAGCGACCTTCAATTACCACTCCCCAGCCAGTGAGGGAAGCATCTGTCGAGAGCGAAACTTGATGGCAAAGAGCTCCTAACACTAGACCCTGGGGTAGGAACCAAGGTTTTCTCCATATGCCCAGATTACGAAGACACTGCCGTGTTATCTTGATCATCGGAAGTGGGTTCCCCCTCGGGGAAAACCCCTTGGTTTTGAGCCACCACTGTAGGGACCTCGTGTACAGCAGGCTGAACGGTATAATGTTGGATGCGGCTGCCATGAACGACGTCTTGATGCCGAACCACCAGCTGTTTCCGACTCTGCTAAGATAAGCCAGTCGTCTTTGTAGTTCAGAATACGCATTTCCTGCAGCCTCAGCGGGGCTAGAGCTGCATCTACGCACGTCGTGATTGTGCGGGGTGATCGAGCTAGAACGAATAGAAGAACCTGATAATACTGGTAGACTTTGCTGCCAAAAGCGAACCTTAGGAACTCCCTGTTTTGTGGAATGATGGTGACATGGAAGGTATGCATCTTTAAGAGCTATCGAGACACACCAGTCCTCGGATCTCATTTCAGTCATGATCTGATTCAACGTTAGCATCTTCAGAAGTCTGACGCCATTACCGTCAGGACCTATTCTTTGCCGAAGCCTTTTTTGCGAGCAGAGCGGTCCTCAGATTGGTCTGCTGCTTAGAAGGCTTCGGATGAGAGTGTCATCCCGCACCCCATGGCGTGAGAAGCGGCACTCTCCTTCTGTTGCGCTCGGTATGAGGAGCTTGATGGCTGGGGCTGCCCACGGCGAGCAGCCCCAGAGACCTGTTGACGACGTGAACGCCTCTGGTTGCTTTTTAGCCCCCTGAAACCTCTCGACTACGGCGTTAACCGCATCAACAAAGAGGCCAGGAGGCAATAGCGGGGCGTCCAGTTGGAAAGATTTATCCTCGTCTTTGATTTCAGATAAATTTAACCAAAGGTGTCTCTTCGATGCCACATTCGCTGCCATTGCACAAGCAGTCTCTTTAGTGGCTCGGAGAGACATATCGGTGGCCCGACGCATTTCTCGAACCAAGTCAGGCCCCGCCCCCTCACTAGTCTCCAGGTCCCTCAGAAGGTCAAGCTGGTATGCCTGTAATATAGCCATAGTATGAAGGCATGCACTGGCCTGACCTGCTGTCGTACATGCTTTACCCACTAGCATAGATTATGTTTTTAGTGGCTTAGTGTGCAGCATTGGGGGCTGGAGACAGATAACTGGCCAGTGGCTTTTCTACTTTAGGCATCGCCCCATAACCATGTTCTTTTAGCTCCCTTATATCAGAGTAGACGTGGACCTGGGGGCTAAATTCTCTTGCAGAATATGGTTTTGTGGAGGTTGGGAAAGAATGGAAGTCCCCTCAGTGGAGGCACTGTGCTTAATGTTAAAAAGCGCTCGTCTAATGAACTTTTGGGACGAGCGCCTTGTTTCTCAGCCGTCGAAGGCTGACAGATCATGCTCCGCTCCCAAACACATAACACAAAGTTTGTGTGTATCCCCACCCGTGAGATAACTATGGCAGGGAGGAGCACACAACTTGAATAATTGTTTGGACGCCATTATATAAACTGATATTGAGCTGCATGATTTTGTGAAAGACAAACAATAAATATGGCAGGCAGTTTGTAAAAAAAAGAGCGCGTGCTGAGGCACAGAAGCTAACACCGGTCAGACCGGAAGTGCTTTTACCCTTTCCTGGTCGTGACGTTCAAACTCGCCATTGGACTAGTCATCACGTGCTTCAGACGCAATCATGCAGGGGTGATCCCACAGCGCCATAGACACAGCGCGAGTTCCCTCGAAAGGGTACATAAAGTGTACATAAAGCTGTTTTATACGCAAAGGGTGGTCACACACCAACTATTGATTTGATTTAGTTTAGAGTTGTCAAAAAGTACTGACTTCGTATTCGTAAACACTGATTGGCTATTGTGTTTGCGCACTCATCGGATATGTCTGTGATTGGCAACAATGATCAATGCACGGGAGCTTTTCAAAATGTTTAAAACATAATTTAGTTAATGGAAGTTAATTGATAAATTAAATGTATTTATGACATTATTTTTGGAAGTTTCCTTATTTACAGCAGGTTTACACTGTAAACCTGCATTGAGGTTTACACAAGTGCCTACAACTTTTCACAGTAGGCTGTATTTAGCAGTGACATTGTCAGGCTTTTTTATAAAAAAAAAATTATAAAAAAAAAGAGAGCTAGTTTCCTGTACAAAATATAATGGCATTGTAATATTTATATAATATAATAGTCTATGTAACGATAAAGTTTACAGTGACAACATAAATTAATTAAAAAATGCTAAAAAAGCAAAAAACACACCTGATGCAGAATCTTTGTTCTTTAAAACCCTTGCTGTATTTTTGTGTAGTTAATCACCTGACGTATTAAACACGACTTCCCCGTACGACTTGAGCACCATAAATATTTTTTTTTTTTTACTATTTATTACTTTGCCTGTGTTATTCACATTTAAATAACTTCCAATGCTTGTTTGGCTAAAATGTGTGTTATGGCTGTGGAGTAAAGTGTGACCTGTCCAAGCCTATAATCACTAATCACCAACATAAAGTGTCAACATAAAAATTTTTTACTGAACAAATCACCTAGCATCATATAGCCTACAGATTATGACCATTATGAACATTATGAATGGAGACTCAATTCTCACCTGTGTAAAGATCAATCTCCCTTTCAAAGTGAAACTGCAAGGGTTTTACTATGGGACAGTGATCGGTTATTTTACAGAAGTAGGGAAATGTCATGTAGCCGCCTTTTTGGTCAGCGCTGCACTATTTGGTATCTGAAATATGTGGTTGCCCTGGTTACAAGTATGCATATATTCATGAGTTTCCCGTTTCGAGTTGAGACAAAATAGGGCATTTACTGTAGTGAATCTGAACATTGCTTGTATTACCAGAACGAAAACATGTTTTGAGTGATCTGTTGATATGTGTGAGTTAAATACAAGTAATATAAATCTACAAATCATTCCATGCTAAAGAAAAACTATCACATTTTCTGGAGTTAGTAATTTTATTTCCATTTTTGTTTGACAAAATTTCCGTTTAGAACATTTTCATCTTTCATTTAGTTTGCATATTTTTTATTTTTTTATTTAGATAGACGGAGCAGCTAAATTACATTCTGTTCAAGCCACAAACACCTCCATTTCCAAACCATAAATTACAATTCAATTTGTGGACAAAAAATGTTCGTACCCAGGTAAACACAAACTCGCTTGCAAACCCTTAAAGGGATAGATCACCCAAAAATTAAAATTAGCCCATGATTTACTCACCGTCAAGCCATCCTAGTGTATATGACATTCTTCTTACAGACGAATATGACCGGAGTGCATCTATCCATCTATCAATGCATCTTTTATGATGG
>JARPMJ010006524.1:50000-51764 GCA_033366665.1 Phoxinus dragarum
ATGAAGCTGGACAGGAAGTGTGTGAGTATGTTGTCTCCCATGAGTCCTGTGCCCAACACCAGCTGCTTGGCCTGATCATAACATGCCAGCTGAAACGCGCGCACACACACACACACACACACACACACACACACACACACACACACACACGTCAGTATCATTACATCATCATAAACAGGTACACGCCAAAATGACCCAAAGCCCTAAAATTCTACTTTTTTTTTTTTTTTTTCTGAAAGCTTATTACATTTCATTTTGATAATATTTTATCAAATATATTTTATTTGCAATTATTTTTTGGGGAGATTTTTTGTTATTTTCTCTTACCTTTAAATTACTAGATTTAATAAATAAATAAAAATGTAGTAATTTAAGCACATTTCTCACATTCTTTCAACTTAAAGTCAAAATAACTCACAATTTCATGCCTAAACCTTTTAACTCAACTCAAAATATCTTACATTGGGTGTCTTTTGCCGACCTCTTGTGGGAAAATAATAATATAACATGATATTTCATGACTCTTGCCAGTAGATGGCCTTATAACTCTATATGGAGCAAATGAGCTGTTCCTCTGGGTCCTAAAGTCACCTCAGTGTGCATTCGTACACATGTAGACATTATAATATAATTTTTTGATAAAGTTTTAGCACGTTTAGTTTTAATTTTGAGAATTTTTAGGTTTTTCTATATGAACTGAAGCATTCCTCGCATTCCTAAGGGGGTCAAATTGACGAGGGAAGAATTTGTTTCTTTTATTAAACCAAAAAACTACTCGAATCAGTTAAAAAACAAAATTTAAATGTAAAAAAAAAATTCCCAGGTCAAAGTGACCCGAGGGAAGGATGAGGGTTAATCCAAAGCAGTTCACAATGCATTCAAGTGTTTATGTATCCGTCTGTGCGGGAATAAACCAGCCCCTGATAGACTTTACCCCAAAATAAGTGCCTAAAGAGTATAAACCTCAACCCTACAGTATGTATTCAATGCTTTAAGGATAGTCCGTAACAGATATTTGATCAACTCCCATCATGCACTGCTCCCTCACCTGTCCGACAGTGACGAGAGCTCCTCTGCTGGACGCCATAGTGGCTCCTGAGAACAGCTTCCTGGTTCCCTCTGAGAGAAAACATGTTCGAGAGAGAAATTCAAACATGTGCAGATGTTAATGACAGTCAGAGATCCAGAAGTGTGCTTTACCTTCCCGCCAGACCCTGAAGAGTCCGTCCAGCGCATGTTTATAGCTGCGAGACACACACACACACGACGCCGGTCAATCACATTATGACTGTCTGGAGTGTAAACACTGTTTTTTAGATGGAGACACACTCACTTTCTCCTCTGCTCTGCAGGAAGCTTCATGTCGTTCTGCATCCTGAAGACATAAACGACATGAAACAATCACCAGCTGAGCTAGAAAACAAACACATCTGTAACACAAACCGCACAATACACACCGAACGTTAACCATGTCTGCAGGAGTCCCGATGAAGCCGCCGGTGAAGCCTGAGGAGAAACAGACTGTCAGAGGATATCGCAATATATTTGATTAATATATGCATCGGTTTATTTTTAGATACTGATAATAACCCTTTTACGTTACTTAAAAATAAAATAATCAACTACAAAAAGAAATATGTAAAAACAAACAAACTTCAACTTATTTAAAATTTAGTATTTTTGTCATTTTTATTAGTTAAACAAATTATATATATATATATATAAATACTAAAACTTTCATATGAAAATATAAAAATAAATAAA
>JARPMJ010006525.1:0-5000 GCA_033366665.1 Phoxinus dragarum
GAGAGAGAGAGAGGGCGAGAGAGAGAGAGGGCGAGAGAGAGAGAGATAGATTAAGATAATATTTGTGATTACAGGCCAAACCAGTGATTTTTTTGGCCCTTTTGACATTTTTGTTTCCTGAATTGTTGTGCATTTGATAATTCGGTAAAACTTTACAATAAGGTTTCCTTAGTTAACAGTAATTAACCCTTTAAGCGGCACCCCCCCTTTTTTTAATAGACATGAAAATGCACATTCCGAACTTAAATGTTTGTAATTCAAGAATGCTTTGGAATATAGATTAAAATCTGAACAAGTAAAAAAAATCTGAACAACTCATCATAAAGGGTTTCAAAAAACCATTATGATGTACACCACAACAAGGACCATGACGTTGCCCGGTATGGTGCAGCCGGGGCCCTACCCTGGAGCCAGGCCCAGGGTTGGAGCTCGTATGCGAGCGCCTGGTGGCCGGGCTCAGCCCGAAGGAGCGACGTGGGGCCGCCTTCCCGTGGGTTCACCAACTGCAGGAGGGACCGTAAGGGGCCGGTGCTTAGAGGATCGGGCGGCAGTCGAAGGCGGGGGCCTTCCCTGGACACGGAAACTAGCTCTAGGGACGTGGAACGTCACCTCGCTGGCGGGGAAGGAGCCTGAGATTGTGCGGAAGGTTGAGAGGTTCCGACTAGAGATAGTCGGGACCTCTACGCACGGCTTGGGCTCTGGAACCACCGAGGACTCTTCACCACTCTGGAGTTGCCCATATGGTTGCCCATGGTGGGAAGCCCCCCAACTCAGCCACCATGTGTTGGAGTTTACCCCGGTGAACGAGAGTGTCGTTTCCCTGCGCCTACGGGTTGGGGATAGGTCTCTCACTGTCGTGTGTGCCTACGGGCCAAACGGCAGTGCAGAGTACCCGGCCTTCTTGGGGTCTCTGGGAGGGGTGCTGGAAAGTGCTCCGACTGGGGACTCTGTCGTTCTACTGGGGGACTTCAACGCCTACGTGGGCAGCAACAGTGACACCTGGAGGGGCGGTGATTGGGAGGAACGGCCCGGCCCCCCTGATCTGAACCCGAGCGGTGTTCAGTTGTTTGGACTTCTGTGCCAGTTACAGTTTGTCCATAACGAACACCATGTTCAAGCATAAGGGTGTCCATCAGTACACGTGGCACCAGGACACCCTAGGCCGTAGGTCGATGATCGACTTTGTGGTCGTTTCATCTGACCTGCGGCCGTATGACTTGGACACTCGGGTAAAGAGAGGGGCGGAGCTGTCAACTGATCACCACCTGGTGGTGAGTTGGATCCGATGGCGGGGGAGGAAGCTGGACAGACTCGGCAGACCCAAGCGTACTGTAAGGGTCTGCTGGGAACGTTTGGCCGAGTCTCCTGTCAGAGAGATCTTCAACTCCCACCTCCGGCAGAGCTTCGACCGGATCCCGAGGGAGGCTGGAGATATTGAGTCCGAGCTGACCATGTTCTCCACCTCATTGTCAACGCAGCCTCTGTGCTGTAGCCGTAAGGTCTCCGGTGCCTGTCGAGACGGCAATCCCCGAAACCCAGTGGTGGACACCAGAAGTAAGGGATGCCGTCAAGCTGAAGAAGGAGTCCTATCAGGCCTGGTTGGCTTGTGGGACTCCTGAGGCAGCTGACGGGTACCGGCAGGCAAGCGAACTGCAGCCCGGGTGGTTGTGGAGGCAAAAACTCGGGCCTGGGAGGAGTTCGGTGAGACCATGGAAAAGGACTATTGGCTGGCCTGGAAGAGATTCTTGAAAACCGTCCGGCGCCTCAGGAGAAGGAAGCAGTGCCCTACCACCGCTGTTTAGAGTGGAGGTGGGCAGCTGTTGACCTCAACTGGGGATATCGTCGGACGGTAGAAGGAATACTTCGAGGATCTCCTCAATCCCGTCGTCACGTCTTCCATGGAGGAAGCAGAGGCTGAGGTCTCAGAGGTGGACTCGTCCATCACCCAAGCTGAAGTCACCGGGGTAGTCAAAAAACTCCTCGGTGGCAAGGCACCGGGGGTGAATGAGATCCGCCCTGAGTACCTCAAGTCTCTGGATGTTGTGGGGCTGTCTTGGCTGACACGTCTCTGCAGCATCGCGTGGCAGTCGGGGGACAGTGCCTCTGGGATGGCAGACCGGGGTGGTGGTCCCTCTTTTTAAGAAGGGGGACCGGAGGGTGTGTTCCAACTACAGGGGGATCACACTTCTCAGCCTCCCCGGGAAAGTCTATGCCAGGGTACTGGAGAGGAGAATACGGCCGATAGTAGAACCTCGGATTCAGGAGCAACAGTGCGGTTTTCGTCCGGGCCGTGGAACACTGGACCAGCTCTATACCCTCTACAGGGTGCTGGAGGGTTCATGGGAGTTTGCCCAACCAATCCACATGTGCTTTGTGGATTTGGAGAAGGCATTCGACTGTGTCCCTCGAGGTGGCCTGTGGAGGGTGCTCCGGGAGTATGGGGTCCGGGGTCCTTTGCTAAGGGCTGTCCGGTCCCTGTACGACCGAAGCAGGAGCTTGGTTTATATTGCCGGCAGTAAGTCAGACTTGTTCCCAGTGCATGTTGGACTTTGGCAGGGCTGCGCTTTGTCGCCAGTTCTGTTCATAATATTTATGGACAGAATTTCTAGGCGCAGCCAGGGGCCGGAGGGACCACACGATTTCGTCTCTGCTCTTTGCGGATGATGTTGTCGTGTTGGCCCCATCAGACCAGGAACTCCAGCATGCACTGGGACGGTTTGCAGCCGAGTGTGAAGCGGCTGGGATGAGAATCAGCACCTCCAAATCCGAGGCCATGGTCCTCAGGCGGAAAAAGGTGGCTTGCCTACTTCAGGTTGGTGGAGAGTTCCTGCCTCAAGTGGAGGAGTTCAAGTATCTTGGGGTCTTGTTCACGAGTGAGGGAAGGATGGAACGGGAGATTGACAGACGGATCGGTGCAGCTTCTGCAGTAATGCGGTCGATGTACCGGTCTGTCGTGGTGAATGATTTACCGGTCAATCTACGTTCCTACTCTCACCTATGGTCATGAGCTTTGGGTCATGACCGAAAGGACAAGATCCCGGATACAGGCGGCCGAAATGAGCTTTCTCCGCAGGGTGGCTGGGCGATCCCTTAGAGATAGGGTGAGGAGCTCGGTCACTCGGGAGGAGCTCAGAGTAGAGTCTGTTCCGGATGCCTTCTGGACGCCTTCCCAGGAAAGTGTTCTGGCGCATCCCACCGGGAGGAGACCCCGGGGAAGACCTAGGACACGCTGGAGGGACTATGTCTCCCGGTTGGCCTGGGAACGCCTCGGTGTCCCCCCGGAAGAGCTAGAGGAAGTGGCTAGGGAGAGGGAAGTCTGGGCATCTCTGCTTAGACTGCTGCCCCCGCGACCCAGCCCCGGATAAGCAAAAGAATATGATGGATGGATGGATCTGAAAAAGTTGTGTTTCAAATGTTAGGTTGATATCTCAAAAAATCAGCGTTCAGTGAGATTTTGTTTGGTCGCAGTACCACACTTCTCCACTAGTTGACATTACTGCCCATATAAGGCACCTCCATTTCCATATGTGGTTTGAGTGATCTGATTCTGAACCATTATTTTTACAATTTTCATACAATTTATGAAGTAGACATCCTATTCAGAAGTAGTGTTGGAAGTTTGGCAGATTTTGAAATGAATTAAACCTCTAAGAAACACAGAAGATCACGTGTGTGCATTATAGCTCGCCGCCACATCACAAATGCTGAATCTATTATTATTTTCTTTACATTTAAAACATTTTCAGAGCTTTTTTTCTAAAAGAATTGAATGGATGCTATCTTTTGAACTCTTGGCATGAAAACAAACTGAGGTTTCTACCATTCTTTCATGATTTTTCATGTTCATCACTATTTCATAATAAAGGTCCTGAACACGCCTTAGGAGGATGAACATATTCTTGTTGCAAATTGATAAATTACGGCTCCACTGTAATTTATTTTGAAAATCAGTCACCAAATATATAAACTAGAAATTGTAAGCTTTCAAATGATAGTTTTTCAAGATTAGTTTAGGTTTAGTATAGGATATTACTGTTTTAAATATGTATTTGGCTGTGGACACTTAAGATGAACTAACAACGAGCAATACATTTGTTACTGTATTTAATAATCTTTGTTAATGCTAGTTAATATTTTAATATAGTTTATTGTTAGTTCACAGTGCGTTAACTAATGTTAAGATTTTTATAGGAATAAATTACACTTTACTATATATTCACATATAAAAAAGCTGTTTTACGGTCTAATAATATTTCACAATTTTTACTGTATTTTTTATCACATAAATGCCGCTTTATTAAGCATAAAAATCTTGCTTAGTGTATACATGTCTATATTCTACATGAACTATTAGCACTATTAGAATCTCCTAAAATATGTTTTTAATGTAAAACATTCATAATATCATTATAAACCTCTTCTTGTTCAGATTCATAAGCTCACACATCACTGGTTGTCCTGATGGTTTTGTGAGAGTGGTTCTCGACCCTGATAACTGGTTCTGCTGTCACTGGAGAGTTATGAAAGCACATCTACAGATGTGGCATTATATATATATAAATATATTATAATCACTGTATGCACAGCTGTTGAGGAATCCACATGTTGGGATTGGTAATTGCAACGGGTAAAAAAATGCAGACAGTTTTGTCCATTAGCTCAAATCTCTTCATGTTCTGCACTCACAAGATGGATCTTCACTTCATATTCTCTGCCGTTTCTACAGCTTTGCTTCTGATCTCTGAGAGAAACACGATCGCCCGAGATCGAGACACGGCCGTGCTCCTGAATGCGGCCGGTGAGATCAACAGCAGAATAATCAGAGCCAGTCTGCTTCCGGAAGCAATCATAATACATTTTATTTGTAATGCACTTTAATCAAAAACAAAAATATCCCACTTGAACATTTCAAACAACTTAAATGTTCCAAATTTGAGCAATGCACATGTTTTCAATGACCCTTTTATGTCATTCTTACATTGTTTTACCTGTAAATCTGT
>JARPMJ010006525.1:10000-12500 GCA_033366665.1 Phoxinus dragarum
TCACTTTTATGTGCTGCTTTTTTAAATATGTAATTGATTTCATTTGTAGCTGAATTAACACCATCTTTAGTTGTTTCAAATTTCTTATTAATAAATGTATTTATTAGATTTTTTAATTCTTCAGAACTGAGGGCTTGGACAAATTTGTCTGCGCTGTCTGCGGCCCATCTGTACCTCTGCTGGACCTGATGCATGCGGCAGGTTTCCAGTCTGTTTAGTTCTGGTGTGTGTTGTGTTTTAATATAGATGTTAGTTTGGTTATGGTCAGAAAGCGGAGTTTGCTGTTTGACAGTGAATGCATTGAAGGAGGATGGGTCCATGTCAGTGATGGCATAGTCAACTACACTAGCTCCAAGACCTGAACAACACGTGAACCTCCCTAAAGAGTCCCCCCTGGTCCTGCCGTTCAGTATGTACAGGCCTGAGGCCCGGCAGAGCTGCACCAGCTCTCTACCGCTTTTATTCACCGTTTGGTCAAGGTTGTTTCTCGGTGGAAGTTTTCTTGTGAGACTCTGGGGTTTTGACCAAACACATATTCATTGCCCTTTGGATCTATTTCATCAGGTTCAGATCCAGTTCTTGCATTAAAGTCTCCACACAGCAGCACGTTTCCCTGGGCCTGGAAACGGCTGATTTCTGTGTGGATGTTGTTGAGATATTCCTCGTCATGATAAGGGGAATCTGCTGGGGGAATGTAGATGGCACAGAGATATGTGTCTGTAGTTGAAATGCCAATTTGGTTTAGTTTTAACCAGCAATGAAATTTTCCAACTGTAATAATAGAAATGTGTTTGGCCAGATCCTCCCTGTACCACACCAGAATTCCTCCCGAGTCTCGTCCACGATGGACTGTACTTAGTTTAACTGAGGGCACAATTACTTCATAGTAGCCTGAGGGACAGTAGGTAAGCGCATCATTTCGACACCAGGTTTCAGTGAGGATTATGATATCAACATCTTCGACATGTTTTAGAAATTCTGGGTCTGTACTTTTAGAACCAAATGTTAAAGAATTAAGACCCTGAATATTCCAGCAACTTATTTGAAATGAACGCATTTGAATTCTAAAAGATAAACCTATTTGGTGAGACAGAGAGAAAATAACGTGAAGTTAGTGTACATGTGAAACTGTACATGGCAAACAATTTACATTAGTGCACTTTTCTTTTTTCTTTTTTTTTCTTTTCTTTTCTTTTTTTTTTTCATCAGTAGAGCACTGTGTGTGTTCTTATCTGTTCAGGAGCTGGTTGCACAGTGTGTGCAGCATCTCCCTGATCTGGCTCAGTTCGCTGGCAGGTGTGGAGGTCGTGGGTGGAGCGGGAGGCCGGGCCAAAGCTTCAGCGTAGCTCTGTGCTCTCGGTTGGAGGGATTTATCTGGCTGTGGGGGGGGTTTGGGTTTCTTCTTGTTAATGAGGGCTTGATGGCCAGCAGGTGGACGTGGAGTTGGTGACTGCGGGTTTACCGGTGTGTAGTGAGCCATAGCTGGTTGTGGATGTGGTGGATGATGTGAGAAGCTTGTCCAGCCGACGTCTCTCCTCGCCGGGGTCGGGGGGGTGTGTCTGGGCATGTAGGGGTGATTCCTCGCCGGGGTCGGAGGGGTGTGTCTGGGCATGTAGGGGTGATTCCTCGCCGGGGTCGGGGGGGTGTGTCTGGGCATGTAGGGGTGATTCCTCGCCGGGGTCGGGGGGGGTGTGTCTGGGCATGTAGGGGTGATTCCTCGCCGGGGTCGGAGGGGTGTGTCTGGGCATGTAGGGGTGATTCCTCGCCGGGGTCGGGGGGGTGTGTCTGGGCATGTAGGGGTGAATGGGCCGGTAGTGTTCTGGCGTCGGTAGTAGATGTCTCGATGGCGGTGGGGTGCGGCCCAGGGCTGCGTCTTTAAGGGTCCTTGCAAAAATGCGCACTGCATCTCTGTGCAGGTGGAGACCGTCGTACAGGTGTTGGGGGCCGATGTGGTGGTGGTGGACCAGGTGCACGTTTGGCAGTGCAGAACATCTGCGGGAAATTTCAGTGTTGATGTTGTGGATGATGTGTGGTGGTGTGTCATGTCGTGGGAGAAGTGTGGAGATAACAATCCGGGATTCTGGGAACTTTTTGCTGGTGATTTCTGCCATTTTGCGGACAGCATCAGCAGTATTGCTGCGCAGCGAGTGGAGGTCATTGGTCCCAGTGTGGATTATGACACATGAGGGGTGTCCTGTGAAATCTCTAATGATCTGGTGGGCGTGGCCAGTTGTGTTGCATCGTTTTGCAGAGACTTTCTGATGTGGGAAGAGTTTTCTGTGGGTCCAAGAACTTTCCATTGGAGTCCATGAGGAGGAGAACATCTGGGTCAGGTTCTGGAGGGTGGGCAGGGGAGGGTTGTGTTTCTGCAGGTGTCTGTGTGTGTGTGGCAGACTCGCTGTCTGTGTTTTGTGTAGTCTGTAGTAGGAGCTGTTCTGTGATGAAGTGTGTTGTCTTCTGTGTTCTTCTGTAACTGCTCTCTTATTTCATGCAGCTGTCT
>JARPMJ010006525.1:17500-51738 GCA_033366665.1 Phoxinus dragarum
AGGAGACGGAAGTGACGGAACTTTTGAAAATGACCCGCTGTACGGGTCCGGTGGACAACGGAGATGGAAGAACGTGACCAGACCTGTTGCATAAGCTTGCTAAATTTCCTGCTTCTATGTTGGAATACAATAACACCTTGATTTAAACTGTACTAAAACACAGTTCTACACTGTTTCAGAGTACGTTAACAACTGTAAACAATCTAGCTCTTTTCTTGCTAGCGCACTACTGGAAACATTTTAAAATAGTTAAAAATCGTACTTCTAGTTCTCGCTGAAGAACAGACAATGCTGACCCGTCTCCCCAACCATTTTCTCGTCCACGCTCGTTTGATTTTCTTTTGTTTTTTATTGCTACACAGAATAAGTATTAATACAGCAAGTTGCCACAGTATCCACTTTGTTTACATGCGCTTCCTTGAGATCGCGTCACGCGAGGTGCTAAATCTGGCAAGATAATCTTAAGAATATCTTGTAGTGTGTGATGCGCCACTTTTTTCAAATCTTGTAGTGTGACAAGATTTGAGAATCTTTACGGTTTGAGGGAAGAAAATCTGCAGAGATTCTCCTTAAGTGTGTGCTGCAACCAGATCTCAAAACTCCTGTAGTGTGAGCCAGGCTTTAGGCCTCATCCACACTACTGCGTTTTCGTTCAGAAACGGAGACCCTTTGCTACGTTTGCACCTCGCGTCCAGACTACAACGGCAAAAACGTAGACCTAAAACGGAGAAGTTTAGAAGCGCTGCCGACCCCGTTTTGCGTTTTGAATCTCCGGAGGGCGTTTTAGTGAAGACGGTCGAAACGGAGGACTTTAGAAACGCTGACGCAGAGGCTCACACTCGGCTCTATGATCGGGTGTCATCAGTCATGGCGTATCCTTCCCTGATTCGTCAGACACCCGTCACATGACCCGTCCCCGGGAAGAAAACGTACAAAGACAGCCTGGACTACGTAACGCTAGTGACTGCAACATGGATAACGAATTACAAGCGTTACTGACGTTGATGTGTTTGCTAGCAGCTGTTGTGCAAGTCAATTCTGCATTTTACAATCTTATATCTGCCGACATGTGCCAGTGTACACCGGCACGCGCGCGCCCAGTGTTGGTGAGTGTCACGTGATCCGCGTTTTCAGTCGTTTTAATGTGGACGGAGATCAATTCTAATACGCAGCTAACACGCTGGTGTGGACGGATTCGTTTTAATTCTCCGTTTCTAAGCTAAAACACAGTAGTGTGGATGAGGCCTTAGAGGGTGAATAAATTATGACAGAACTTTAATTTTTGCCTGAACGAACCCTGAAGGCTCAAGAGCAGGAACATGATCCTGGGCCGGAGCGACACACAGTTTGGTACATTTATAACAGAACGAGAGTCTCACATGAACCGACTCACTTTATTACTCAGAAACAAATCTCTCTCTCTGAGTCTCACATTTCTGCATCATTTAGTGCGAATGCAGTTTCACACACGAGCTAAAGTCTCTCGCAGAAGGTTTCAACACACACACACACACACACACACACAATTTGACGCACACTCACAAAGTCACACACACACACGTTCTGACAAACTTTGACGCACACACACAAGCTAAAGTCTCTCACAGAGTCACACACACTTTGACACACACTCACAAAGTCACACACACACACACACACATTCTTTCTCTCTCTTTCACACACACACACGTTCTCACACACTTTGACGCACACACACACACACCAATAATAGATGTTAATAATTTATTTATTTTTGGTCTTTTTCTATTTTTCTTGAAACCTTTCTTGCCTACTTATCTTTTTTCGAATGTTTATCTGACTAAGTAGACATCCTATTTTTACAATTTTCATACAATTTATGAAGTAGACATCATATTCAGAAGTAGTGTTGGAAGTTTGGCAGATTTTGAAATGAATTCAACCTCTAAGAAACACAGAAGATCACGTATGTGCATTATAGCTCGCCGCCACATCACTAATGCTGAATCTATTATTATTTTATTTATATTTAAAACATTTTCAGAGCTTTTTCCTAAAAGAATTGAACGGATGCTATCTTTTGAACTCTTGGCATGAAAACAAACTGAGGTTTCTACCATTCTTTCATGATTTTTCATGTTCATCACTATTTCAAAATAAAGGTCTGAACACGCCTTAGGAGTATGAACATATTCTTGTTGCAAATTGATAAATTACGGCTCCTCTGTCACCAAATATATAAACTAGAGATTGTAAGCTTTCAAATGATATATAGTTTGTCAAGATTAGTTTAGGTTTAGTATAGGATATTACTGTTTTAAATATGTAATGGCTGTGGCAACGATTTGCTAGGAAACCTCTGATCCGATGTGCTGTTCAGATGTGCTTAACACCATTATCTCCATGAATACAGCAACACGTGCTAATGCTTCTGTTTAATCCTAAAGAGTAAAAGACACCAGTGAACGAGAAAGAAGGAGACGCGAGCTGGTCTACAGGACTGTGCTTTATTTAGAGTCGAAGCAGAATATAACCGTCTAGAGCTACAGAGAGGAAAACCCAGACTATCGTACAGCTCTGATTCACAAACACAACATCAGCCGAAGGCTCGAGTCTCTTCAAGTAAACGTGATTCTTTCAAAGGTTCGAAAGACATTTCATTGCAACTCAAAAGAGATTGTGTGGAGATGGATCGACCGCAGTGCCAACGCATCACACAAAAGATTAGAAAAGCATAACAGAGTTTAGGAAGCTGTGAATGTCATGGTCTCTCTGCGTGGAATCGTGTCCGGCTGCTCGTGTCAGTTTGGTCCAAAAACTAAACTAAAAACATCTTCATAAGTGCTTATTCATTCACATCTCAGAGGAATAGCTCATTTAAAAAATCATTACACTCACAAATCATTATTACTTTCTTCTGTTGAACACAAGCGTTATGAAGATTATTCCATGTTCCATTTGTGTTCCGATCAAGAAATAACAGCATATGGATTTCGAACGCATTTAATTTTTTGGAACATGTTTAATTTTTTGGTAACATGTTTCAACAAATGGATTTGTAACGTAATTTTTTTTGGAAACATGTTTCATTTTTTTGGGACATGTTTCAACACATGGATTTGGAATGTAACATTTTTTTGGAAACATGTTTCATTTTTTTGGGACATTTACATTTTTTCTGGAAAATATTTAACACATGGATTTGGAACATTATATTTTTTGAAACAGGTTTCACTTTCAAAATGTTTCATTTTTGAACGTTTCATTGAAACAGGTTTAATTTTTTTTGGAATGTTTCATTTTTTGGAACATGTTTCATTTTTTAAAACATGTTTCATTTTTGGGAATGTTTCATTTTTTGGAACATGTTTCATTTTTTAAAACATGTTTCATTTTTTGGAACATGTATAATTTCAGCACATTTGGAACATGTTTCATTTTATTTTTGTTTCATGGATTTGGAACATGTTCCTTTAAGATTATCACATTAAAATAGCCCCTCATTAATATTCGTTGGGGACTGTTTTGAAGTCTCATTGGCTGTAAAGGCTTGGCGTATGAACGTAGGCTAATGATCATGAGTAGATAAACCAAAACACAAACAACCAGCACATTCAAACCCTCCTCACAGTTAATTTCATCTGAGGAAACAGAAGACATAAAAATAAGACATGAAAGCAATTATTAGAATACAGTTTCAAGGCAAATATCTGGTATCAAACGTTTTTCCAAAAGAAGAAAAAACATTATTTTTGGTTACAGAAACACGGTTGCAGTGGATGAATCGAGCCTCAGACATCATTCTTTACAGTAAACATGACCAGACTCTTAATGTCCTAGCGCTCCAGGGAGGAAGTGATGTCATGACAATTAAAACTTAATGACACTGATGATTCAGTCATCCCCAACAAAATAAAATCAATTCAAGCAAATACTTATGTAATATTAGAGCCTCAACAAAACAATACAAGTTTTTCTACAATACTCATAAATATTTTTTATAGCTTTCCTCTCTTAAACTCAGTGAAATATATGAATTATTAATTGTATTTATTCCCCCTTGTTCTAGTAGTAATGTAAAAAAATAAAATAAATGATAGGCAGCACACAGACACTTCTATAAAAAACATTAAAAAATTACATGTTTTGAATGATAAATAATAGTTTATGGTAATCGAGTACAACTAATGATACGAAATCAAAAAGGAAATGTGAGGTATTAAGTCTAAACTCAAGTACTAACATGGTGTAAAAATAAATACATACATATAATGACTGTTTTCACATCATGGTATGCGAATCAGATTTTCTGCATTGCAGTTATGAGAATTTGAGTAAGAACTGTCATGAAAATAATACAAAAAATCTCATAATTTCTTTCAGATTATCTTGCGGTGCGATATGACAGACGTGAGCCACTGACGGCGTGTGTATTGAAACACCAACAGCTCGTTCCCTGCACTCTTAAACTCCTAGTGGACAAAACTCTCTGCTATTCATTTGCACATCCATAATCTCTGAATATGCTCATGTAAATGCCAACGTAACTCCTGGAAGGGTAGAAAAGCTTAAAAACTAACTCATCTATAGATACGCTCAGTAATAAATACAGAAAAATCAGTCAAAATGACCAGGGAGCAAAGTCAAAAGGTACCCAAGACCCGATGCCCCTCCCTAATCAAACAGCCCCGCCCCTTTACCTTTCACTATAACGCCACGCCCCTTCACTATAACCCCGCCCCGATGAAACAGCCACGCCCCTTAACTACAACTCCACCCTGATTAAATAAGCCCCACCCCTTCACTATAACCCCGCCCTGATTAAAAAGCCCCGCTCCTTCACTATAACCCCACCCTGATTAAACAGCCCCGCCCCTTCACCGTAACCCCACCCTGATTAAGCAGCCCCGCCCCTTCACTATAACCCCACCCTGATTAAGCAGCCCCGCCCCTTCACCGTAACCCCACCCTGATTAAGCAGCCCCGCCCCTTCACTATAACCCCGCCCTGATTAAAAAGCCCCGCCCCTTCACTATAACCCCACCCTGATTAAACAGCCCCAGCCCTTCACAATAACCCAGCCCTGGTTAAACAGCCCCGCCCCTTCACTATAACCCCGCCCTGGTTAAACAGCCCCGCCCCTTCACTATAACCCCGCCCTGATTAAATAGCCCCGCCCCCCACCCTGTGCTACGATCTATTCAGATTACATTAACAACACGCTGGACGAAGCTAAGCTAACAGAGCAGTCTATAGGGTTTTTTGCTAGCTATCTTGATGTCAAAACATGACAGAATAAAAAACAATTGCCCTTTTTTTTGCTTTGCTTTGAATTGTAGCGTTGCTATCAGACATGATTGCACATTCTCTCTCTGATGCATTGAGCACTGAGATCAGAAGTAATGACGGTGAGTTTCAGACGAGTGCGGTTTCTAAGTCGCGCCAGACGACATGTCAGGAGCCCGAGAGGATCCACAAACCATGACATCATTGAGACTGATGCCCTGAGTTTATAAAGATCTATGGTCTGTCAGGTTTTGCGTCTGCATGCTTTTCCAACGCTCTCTAAAATCTCGTTTCCGCTTGATATGAAGCAAATCTCACACTCCTTTCACACAAAAAATCCAAACAAATGTAAAACCATTAAATGAGGAGCATTCATTTTCCCTGCCTAAAAAGGTTCGTTTAATTATTTCTTGACTTTTAGTCGATTAGATTCGACTTCCTTCAGCTATTTTCGGGAACGGTCGAGCCCTGTGGGCATCCGCTGGAAATGGGCTCTCCGGCCCCTTAATGAACCCCAAACGGCCCCTTAACGAACACCAGAGCTCGAATGCAAATGCACAGATCAGACGTGCGCATGACAGAAATACGATTGAACAGAGACTACACACACACACACACACACACACACACACACTCCATACAGATGAACTGGACCTTATAGATTGTGTGTTCTTCACTCTTAACTGCGTTGGCACTGAGACAGAGAAAAGAAATCCTGATTTTGGGGGCGTTTACTCACTTTCACAAACCCTTCACCTTCCATTGAACTCAATCTCCAACTCTAACTGGAACTCCTCAGTGAACTGAAGCAAGAGAACAGTGTGTGAAGACGACACTTGGTTTAAAGGGTTAGTTCACCCAGAAATGTAAACTCTGTCAGTAATGACTCTCCTCATGTTGTTCCCCATAAGACTTTCGTTCATCTTCAGAAACACAGATGAAGATATTAGTGATTAAATCTGAGCGCTGTCTCACTCCTCCATAGGCTTCTGTTGTAATTGAAACTGGAAGGCTATTGAAAGTGAAGGTGCGGGGCTGATGAATCAGGGCGAGGCTACAGTGAATGGGCGGGGCTGTTTAATCAGGGCGGGGTTATAGTGAAGGAGTGGGGCTGTTTAATCAGGGCGAGGTTATAGTGAAGGGGCGGGGCTGTTTAATCAGGGCGAGGCTACAGTGAATGGGCGGGGCTGTTTAATCAGGGCGGGGTTATAGTGAAGGAGTGGGGCTGTTTAATCAGGGCGAGGTTATAGTGAAGGGGCGGGGCTGTTTAATCAGGGCGAGGTAATAGTGAAGGGGCGGAGCTGTTTAATCAGGGCGAGGTAATAGTGAAGGGGCGGGGCTGTTTAATCAGGGCGAGGTAATAGTGAAGGGGCGGAGCTGTTTAATCAGGACGAGGTTATAGTGAAGGGGCGGGGCTGTTTAATCAGGGCGAGGTTATAGTGAAGGGGCGGAGCTGTTTAATCAGGGCGAGGTTATAGTGAAGGGGCGGGGCTGTTTAATCAGGGCGAGGCTACAGTGAAGAGGCGGGGCTGTTTAATCAGGGCGAGGCTACAGTGAAGGGGCGGGGCTGTTTAATCAGGCGGGGGTTATAGTGAAGGGGCGGGGCTGTTTAATCAGGGCGGGGCTACAGTGAAGGGGCGGGGCTGTTTAATCAGGGCGGGGTTAAGGTAAAGGAGTGGGGCTGTTTAATCAGGGCGAGGTTATAGTGAAGGGGCGGGGCTGTTTAATCAGGGCGAGGCTACAGTGAAGGGGCGGGGCTGTTTAATCAGGGTGAGGTTATGGTGAAGGGGCGGGGCTGTTTAATCAGGGCGAGGTTATGGTGAAGGGGCGGGGCTGTTTAATCAGGGCGAGGTTATGGTGAAGGGGCGGGGCTGTTTAATCAGGGCGAGGTTACAGTGAAGGGGCGGGGCTGTTTAATCAGGGTGGGGTTAAAGTGAAGGGGCGGGGCGGGGCTGTTTAATCAGGGTGGGGTTACAGTGAAGGGGCGGGGCTGTTTAATCAGGACGGGGTTATAGTGAAGGGGCGGGGCTGTTTTATCAGGGCGGGGTTATAGTGAAGGGGTGGGGCTGTTTAATCAGGGCGGGGTTATAGTGAAGGGGCGGGGCGGGGCTGTTTAATCAGGGTGGGGTTACAGTGAAGGGGCGGGGCTGTTTAATCAGGGTGGGGTTACAGTGAAGGGGCGGGGGCTGTTTAATCAGGGTGGGGTTACAGTGAAGGGGCGGGGCTGTTTAATCAGGGCGGGGTTATATTGAAGGGGCGGGGCTGTTTAATCAGGGTGGGGTTACAGTGAAGGGGCGGGGCTGTTTAATCAGGGTGGGGTTACAGTGAAGGGGCGGCGCTGTTACACTACGTGAACTCACTCAGAGGCCCACACAGAAGAAAATGAATTTGAATAAAGTCGTTTTTTTTTTTTTCTCGCACAAAAAGTATTATCGTCACTTGATAAGGGACTATTTTATTGACTATTGGACTATTTTAAACATTGTCTTTACTAATTTTCTGGGCCGGCAAATATCTTAATTTGTGTCCCGGAGATGAAGGAAAGTCTGACGGGGAATAACATGAGGGAGAGGAATTACAGAGTTTACAGTTCTGGGTGAACTCTTTAACACTGGTAAATTTAGCATGTTCTTCTGCTCTACACATATATGGCACTTTAACCTTCTGGCCTCGTTTCTTACACACCAAACCTCACTAAAACAGCATCTTTATTCTAGGAGACACGAGCCGTGTGAAACTAGGCTGTGCGATGGACGATATATAATGCGAATCTGCAAAATACTGTGCTTTAAAAAACGATCAATGCTTGAGAGTAATCTGTGCTTTCTGATCACAGGGTCATTGAACACAAGCGGGGGTTTATCAAAATGAAAATGGAGCATTTAATGTTTTCTTACTCTGTAGTATTTCTTTTCCAGTTCAAGTATCTGGCATTCTTAAATCAAGATATACATTTAGTTGAAAAGCAAAATGACTGAAGATATTAAGTTTCTGCTTAAAACAAGAACAAATATCTGCCAATGGGGGCAGAAAAATGACCTTAATTCAAAGAGAAAACAAGACAACATCTTTTCTTGTTTTAATCAAAAATGTACGCAGCCCTGCACATGACATGCGGACAATATATATATATATCATGGCCAAAAAAATTATGAATTTGTTCCCTCGATTTGTGTGAGGAAACTAATAATTATATAATGCGCATGATTTAGTAAAACGAGGGAACGGATTATTACACGTGAAACTGGAAAAATGAGAATATTGTGCAATTTAAGTTCATTTATTTCAGTAATTCAACTTAAAAGGTGAAACTAATATATTATATAGACTCATTACATGCAAAGTGAGATATTTCAAGCCTTTATTTGTTATAATATTGATGATTATGGCTTATTCAAATGTATTTAAATTTCAAAATTAGAGTATTGTGAAAAGGTTTTCATAATCTGTAAGCCATAATCATCACAATTATAACAAATAAAGGCTTGAAATCTCTCACTTTGCATGTAATGAGTCTATATAATATATTAGTTTCACCTTTTAAGTTGAATTACTGAAATAAATTAACTTTTGCACCATATTCTCATTTTTCCAGTTTCACCTGTATATCATGCGCATGATTTAGTAAAACGAGGGAAATAAATAATTTTTATAATTTTTCATAACACAAGTCATTTTACATCTTTATATCATATCTTCAGTAATTTTGCTTCTCCAGTAAATGCATATTGATATAAGAATGTTTAGATATTTGTACAAGAAGGGAAATGTTCTTGTGTTAGTGTGGATGCAAACGTGAAATGAACATTTGGCACTTCTTAATCCTCCTCTTACAAACTAATCTAAAGCTTTCGCTTCAGTTTCACGAAGGACTGCTCATGATTAATCAGAGTTTCTGGGATGAGAATATGCAGTGTATATATATATTCATAAAAAAATGATAATACAGATCATCCTTCGCATGAAACACATTGGCAGGTTTTTAACTATAACTAGTGCAAATTGTTATGATTAAGAAATGTTTTCCAGCAAGTGGCTTTATCAGCACAGAATGGAGTAAATAAAAATATTACAAAGATTGGTGAGAAAAAAACAATCAGAATCATGAATAATGAGGCAAAATTAATGAAGCGAGACTAACGTTTGTGGAGTCGCACACATGGGCAGGCCGTTACCTCATCAATATCTGCACATCGTCCTCAGAAAGACTGATATCAGCGTTCAAGCGCAGGCAGCGTGGCAGAATTGCATGGTTTTGGTCCTTTGGGATCCTGGAGGGAGCGTCTTTTTTAAAGGATAAAAGCAACGTCTCTTATGCTGGCATGAAGGTCAAGAGGTCAGGTTTGGTCATCGACACCCCGGGTTTCTCTCTCTGGATAAAGACCTGCCCACTGAGAAACGTTAACTATGAACTCTCAGAAAGATCAACTTTGAGATGGAAGAATGGGAATAATGTTGATTTCTTATTATCTACACATGGAAGAGGAACACAGATGTCAATGAATCTCTGGTGGCCAAATCTTGAGGTGAACAACTGTTGTTTTTAAGGCCTGATCATCATAAACAGGATAAATGCGAAACTGCACAAAAACATTACACTTCATTCAAAGGGAAAACAAGATTACTTTTCTGACCTCACTGACAGAATTATTTTCTTATTTAAAGTGCCCCTATTATGCTATTTTAAAGGCTCTAATGTTGTTTGGCGTCTCCTACAACAGGTTCACACACATCAAAGATCAAAAACACTTTAATTTCTTAATTGCAGTAATTTCTCAGTCTCTGAAACGCTTCAATCAAGGATTCAGTCTCTCTAAGCCCCGCCTCTCTGAGAGCTGCTCTGCTGTGATTGGTCAGAAAGCAAACGCTCATTATCATATCTGAATCTCAGCTCTTGATCACAGTGATACGAACAGTAACGATGGCGTGGGTTTTACCGTCTCGATCTCAGAAAACAGCGTCTTCTCCACATGAACAACACGAACCCAACTCTTCCAGTCTCAGATACACTACAGTGTTTGAGGGCGGAGCTAAGAGACGCCAATCAGCCAATCAACACCACAGGCTGGCATTATGCTAATTAGTTATTGTTACATAGGTTTGTACCAGACTGGAATTACTGACAAATCATTTTAGTTCAGAATCTATTATTTTAGGATAACTTTACATACACAAATCGCTCTATTACACACTACATTTATAGGGAATATTCAAAAAAGCATAATAGGGGCACTTTATCTTTCAGTAAACAAGACTTAATATCTTAAGCCATTTTGCAATATCTTGATTTAAGAATGTTTAGATATCTGTACAAACAAATGAATGAGATGAACGGAGGCATTTACACTGGATTACGGCACGGATGAGCGTCTTTAACCGCTGATGCTGATCGGCGTGTGCGTTTAGTGCTAGTTTCAGAGCAATAAACATCTCGTGAAGTGAAGGCGTATCAAAGACATCACCGCTTCGCTTGGCAGTTTCAGTAGCTATCCACCTTCCTCCGGTCAGTGTCTTTACAGTCCGAACATCTGAATCCTTCTGTCTGTCCGAGAACGAAAACACGTGCCGCGTCCGGTCCTCGTGACTGGGGATTGTCGCTCGAACACAAAGGCTTCTGGGATTTGTCGTTTCCTCGTCTGTGCGATAGTGGAATAGAGAACGAGCACGACATGATGACCGATATTACCCAGCAGGCGAGGAAAGAGTTTGTTTTCATCTGTACATTTTCCTTCCCTTCTTCTTTACATGTTCAAGTATTATCTTCTCTAATAAAAATAAATAGAAAACATGAAAAATGAGCAACTCTACGTTTCTAATCTACGTCTCGGTGCAAGAAACCGCTACCAGAGCAAAAACCAGGGTCACATGACCGTCTTTTCACACCGGCTGCTCGACACACACCTACAGATTTACTTTCTTCTACTGTTAACATTAGTAATCATTATACTCGCAGCTACAAGGTAAGAGTTTTTTTTAAATATATATATATATTTATATACTTTTAAAAAGCGTGTAGTCCTTTGGTCCCTATTTTCTAAGGAATGATGCATGTAGATATTCCTGGATTCTCTTCCAGAGCGCAGATCACGCGATACCAGTGTAGGCACGAAAACCAAAATGGCAGCAGGGTGGTGTGTGTGTGTGTGTGTGTGTGTGTAGAGATCAATGCATTTACATGAGGATTTCAAAATAGTTTTGTATGTGCATGTAAAGGCGAGAATAGGTGTGCATTTGTATATATGTTTGTTTATGCATGCTTTGAGCATAACGTGTTCATAAAGTTTTTTTTTCTCTCAATCTTGTCAAAAAAAAAAAAAAAAAACAGCAGCAAAAAAGTTGGTCTGTGCAAAATGCAAAAAAAGCATCCTGCAAATGCTGAAGCAGAAAAGCATAAAGTTGGCAGAAAAAACCCTTTGTGTTCCAGTTTCCCCAGCTCTCGGAGATCTCCCACTAACCCCGGGAGTGCTCGCCTCCTGTGAGATGCAGCGGAGCAAACGTCTTTTGACTCGTGGAAATAAGGTGTTGTCGTCCTTCATCCTGACAGAGAGAACGAGAGACACAGAAGAAGAGAAGCAGATGGTGAATTACAGAGGATTAGAGATCCTGAATCCCTCATCATTTACACTACAGATACTGTCCTTGGAAAAACACAATCTCATCTACTCATATTCCAAAATAAAGCTTATTTTATGATTATTTTTGGCATCATTTTCATTTTTTTCATGACAATTAAACATATTTCTCCCACACGTTCATTATATGTGCAGATGTTTTACTTTGAGATGTTTTACTGCTTCTAATTCTCTGTATTTTTAATGCATTTCTGTAAAAATTGCATTGCATGCAGTACTATAATACCATATATAAAAACTTTACATACTTTCTAAAAGGCTTAATTACCATTCAATACAATTTTGATATATTTTACCTTTTTTGTATCACAGTAAAAAAAAAAAAAAACATTATAGGAAGAAATGTTCTTAATTATCATGAAAATAAATAATGAAGAATAATGTAGGAAATCAGTATTGAAACAGTATGTGTGTGTGTATATGTACACTCTAAAAAATGCTGGGTTGTTTCAACCCAATTTTGGGTCAAATATGGACAAACCCCAAACTGGGTTAAAAATGTAATTTAAAAATTTAACCCAACGGCTGGGTTTGTCCATATTTGACCCAGCATGTGATGTGATGAGTGATGTATATACACAATATTGACAAAGCTAGAAAGAAAATAGAAAATGTCATTATTATAATAATAACTAGAACGTACATTTCCAGAAGAAAATGTGAATGGTGCTTGCAGTGGCAAAAAACACGACCCGGTTGCTAGAGTGTGGTACATGATTGCATACGAGCAAACAACCATGTCTGTACTATGTTCTGCTGCTGAGATATGGCTTATTCATGTTGTTCAGGTGGTTGCTAGGGTGTTCTGGGTGGTTGCTAGGCGGTTGCTAGGGTGTTCTGGGTGGTTGCTATGGTGTTCTGGGTGGTTGCTAGGATATTTTGGGTGGTTGCTAGGGAGTTCTTAGGTATTTTGGGTGGTTGCTATGGTGTTGCTAGGGAGTTCTAAGGTATTTTGGGTGGTTGCTAGGGTGTTATGGGTGGTTCCTAGGGTGTTTTAAGGTGTTTTGGGTGGTTGCTAGGGTGTTTTAAGGTGTTTTGGGTGGTTGCTATGGTGTTGCTAGGGAGTTCTAAGGTATTTTGGGTGGTTGCTAGGGTGTTGCTAGGGAGTTCTAAGGTATTTTGGGTGGTTGCTAGGGTGTTCCGGGTGGTTTCTAGGCAATTGCTAAGGTTTTCTGGGTGGTTGTTAGGGTATTTGGGTGATTGCTAGGACATTTCTAGGCGGTTGCTAGGGTGTTCAGGGCGGTTGCTAAGGTATTTTTGGTGGTTGCTATGGTGTTACTAGGTGGTTGGTAGTTTTCACAGATGGTTACTATGGGGTTAGGCACTCGGCCGCAGAGTATTTAAAATCTCTATTAAACGAGTGCATTATAATGAGTGCACGAGGCCTGCGGCCTCGTGCCTATAGCTTATGGTTGCTAGGGTGCTGTAACTGGTTGCTATGGTGTGGCTATGAAGATTTTAGGCCATTACTTATTGGCTGCTTGATAATATAAATCCTCTGAGGGAGAGAGAGGGGTGCTAGGGTGTTCTGGGTGGTTGCTAGGAGGTTGCTAGGGTGTTCTGGGTGGTTGCTAGGGCACCACAGATGGTTACTATGGGGTTAGGGCTAAGGGTTTTTATAGAGTATTTAAAATCTCTATTAAACGAGTGCATTATAATGAGTGCACGAGGCCTGCGGCCTCGTGCCTATAGCCTATGGTTGCTAGGGTGCTGGAACTGGTTGCTATGGTGTGGCTATGAAGATTTTAGGCCATTACTTATTGGCTGCTGGATAATATAAATCCTCTGAGGGAGAGAGAGGGGGAGACATGCAGGGGTGTCAGGCCCTTTGTGTCTGTGTGTGTGAAAAATGACAGTTGGGATTTGAATTTCTGAAAATTCCGCAATGTTAAGTCAATGGGACTTTTTTGGCCGCTTTTTCGTCCGCTGTGCGAACATCGTACACCCGATCGCTTAGAAAAGATATAGCACACCTCTCCTCAATGAGCCGGTCGTTTTGACACCTCACTCAGGGGTCTGTGACAAACGGTGCGGGGCAAGTTACGCGCCAAACTTTTGTGTGGAAGAATAATAATAATATTAAGTATGAGCAATAACACTAATGTTGCTTTGCCTATAGGCAAGCACCATTAATAATAATTATTATTATTATTAGCATATGACTTAAACTTAAGTTACATAATATAATAAATTAGAGCATTTGTGAACAGCTGGAAACTACGGTTTTAATAGAATATATATATCGTATATTTGATATTTGATTTTGGAGTGAGATATATGTTAATAAATGTTCTTGACATCTAAAGCAAAATCTTATATTTTCATGTGTTTATAAAGAAGCTGTGGATGAAAGTGAACTGTGTTTTCTAGGACAGATCTTCATTTAAAACACAAACAAACCTCTGTCTTACTGTTTGATTTCAACATCACAACCAACACAAATATGGAAATATGCACAAACTAACCAGCAACTACAAGACAGAAGCAATAGAAGCAACGGCAGGACAGTTTCCCATCGACTGACCATCTCCTGACAGCACAACCGCAGCACAACACACATCTGATGTTTAATACACAGCTATGAGACCTTTACGTGTTTATATGTGTCAATCTGCTTGTCTGTTGCCAACAAACATCATAAAATCCTATTTCAAACTTTAAGCAGAGGAGAATAAACGTGTCAATATCCTCATTATTGTCGTATGTTTTATAAAGTGCTATACTAGATGTTCAAGCTGATCGTGATCTGATTAAATCATCCACCAAACACTGACATGTCCAGTCCCGACAGCAACACCTGAGGACACGGGCTTCACAACTGAGACATGTTTGCTGAGGAATGTATAAATGTTGACCTGGAATGAATAAGTCAACATCACTAATGATCAGGGTTTAATCTACAAGCAAAACTATTTCATAAACGTGATGAAAACAGCAGATAGCAAAAGTGAAATGTCGAGATTCATGAACACTGAGAGTCTTTCACCTTTAGAGAGGCTATTGTAGGGCTTGATGAAATCCGGGAGACTTTTTCCCAAATGATGTTTAATTTTTTTCAAAATTCTTTTTTTTTTTTTCGTTTACATTTTTCTGGAGTCTGTTTTTCTTTTCTTTTTTCGTAATTTTTTTTTTGGACTTGCATTTTAGAAATAAAAAAAGCATGTCTAAGTAATACAAATAATGGAACTTTTTTTTTGTTTGTTTATAAAACATTTTTTTTTAGTGCCCTATGATATATGTTTTATTTTTTTCCTCAAATTTCGTTTTATTTTTACCAAATTCCGTAAGTTTCCATTTGATTTTTTTAATTAAATTGTAATAATCAGAAAGCATGTCTAATTAATTGAATTCATAAAACAAATAAATGTATAATTTTTTTTTTTAAATTCAAATTTCTATGAACCGTAAACCCCAAACAACAAACGGCATAACAAAACATGGATGCATTTTTTTTATTATTCCTTAAAAAATAAAGTTTTAAACATTAATGTAAATGTATTACATTGAGATGTAGCTAAATTGTACTGAACAACAGTAATATATTTCTGTCACAATTTCTTAAAGTTAAAGCAAACTTTTATTTTGACGGTTTGCTGGATTCTGCGATTCCGCAACTGAAATATGAATATAGACGCGAGCAAGCCTTCGAAACCTCCAAAACACAGAAATACACACCAGAGCAAACAGAGCTTGAGTAACGAGAGAGAGAGAGAAATATAAACCACAGAGAGCAAAACTATGAGGAAGAGCACAACAACTCACGGTACAACAGCAATAAAGGGGCAAAGGTCACAACCCATCAAAATCAACCAATCAGCACTCGAGTTACGGCGAGCGGACACCAGCTATCAGAAGAGACCAGTGACACTCCACCACTGGAAACACCAGAAGTACAGAGAGAGATACAGAGGTCATGCCACGGTCACATGGTGACGTGACATCACTGGGAGGACTTACAGCGATTGGACAAGCATCCTCTGATGAAGACATAAGAGAGCGGCCCGTCCTGAGCTACTGAACCTGAGCCCTGCCGGGTTCGAGAACAGAAACACAACAGTCCAAGGCGTTCGCCTCGGCAGAGTCAGGTTAGCATGTGTTCAGGAAGTCATGTTTAGCGGATACATCATGACACAGATTTACAGGAACATGTGACGTGCGAGACAAACACACAACAGGAATGATGCAAACAGTCTGAGTTATCCATCGGTCACTTTCACACTCGTGTCGTCACAAACACACATGCTTTTAATTCTTCAATGAAACACTAAAAGAGAAATTGTGAGTTCCAGTAAGAGCCGCAAACGAGATGGAGGACGGGAAATATGGCACCATTTGGGAACATTATTATTTAATGGCATGACAAAGACGATCAGCACACATCACCCCCATTCTCCACCAACTCCACTGGCTACCAGTTTCATCCCGGATCAAATACAAAGTCCTACTACTCACCTTCAAAGCCCTCCACAACCTTGCTCCCCCCTACATCCGCGACCTCCTGACCCCTTACACTCCTTACCGCTCACTCAGATCCTCTGACCAAAATCTCTTGACTATCCCCCGCTTCAGACTTTCCACCCTGGGTGGCAGGTCCTTCAGTGCCTTGGGCCCCAAACTCTGGAACCGCCTCCCACAACCTCTTCGTGACTGTCCTTCTCTTCCCGTCTTTAAAGCACATCTTAAGACCTTTTTGTTTACTGAACATTTCTCCACACCAAATTCATAGCTTCATCCAGATAACCTGTCTTTGTAGTATTGTTTTGGTTGTTTGTTGTTGTGTTTCCTTGCCTTCCAACTATGTAAAGCGACCTTGGGTTTGAGAAAGGCGCTATATAAAATAAACTTATTATTATTAAACTTATTAAAGGCTGTAAAATAAAATAAAATAAAATAAAAATTTTGGGTGAAAATTTGGGTCCTTTTTGGGAAAACCTGAAATTATTGCAGGAAAAAGAGTAGACATTATAACATAAAATGAAAGGAAGAAAAAAATTATGGGAAAAAAAAATTAAGTGGAAAATTGGGGCTCTTTTGTGAAAACCTGAAATTCTTGCACAACAAAAGAAAATATTATTAAATAAAATAATTGTGTGTGTGTGGATGGGGGGGGATTAGGGTCCTTAACTAGACATTATAAAAAAATAGAATAAAATAAAGGGGGAAAAATAAAATAAAGGCTAATAAAACTATAAAAAACATTTTAAAAAATGAGGAAAAAATTTGGCTCCTTTTGTCACACAGAAACTTTAGCACTGCAAAAAGTGAAGTTCTTCCTTAAATATTTTCCAGTACAAATATCTAAATTAAAAATAAATCGAGCAACATTTACTTTTCAAGATAGGAGTCGATCGTTCTCTGGGATGTGTTTTCATGATAATCGAATGTAAAGAGTTTTATCTCTAAAAACAGATTAGCTTATAACGCTAGTATATGGGGCATGGAATAAGTAAACAGAAATCGCTAGTTAATACCACATAGCATGGCGTTCGTGGCTCGACTGGTCGAGACTGTTTTCCAAGATGCCTCCTGCTGTATACGCGACGTGTACTGTCTTTATAAAGTATCTTCTTATTAAACGGTCTGGACACTGACACAGTTCTCAATGCTTCGGTTTGCATGTAGAGACCCTCATTATGCTAGTGTTAGCGTGAGGCTATTCTGAGCCGTGTTAGCGGTATTAACTAGCGATTTACCTTTATTTATTTTATGCCCCATATACTAGCGTTATAAGCCGGCCGGCAAGTTTCAATTACAACAGAAGCCTATGGAGGAGTGAGACAGCTCTCAGATTTAATCACTAATATCATAATTTGTGTTCCTGAAGATGAAGGAAAGTCATGAGGAAGAGTAATTACTGACAGAGTTTACATTTCTGGGTGAACTGAAACTTTAACGGAAGTTACACCCATAATTCGCGCAGGAATAAGGTGGATATGGGGTGAGCTAAACACAGTAATGACATACAGGTCATGTGATCATGTCTGATTAGTCTGGGCAAGGGATTATGGGTAATGGAGTGAGTCTGAGCCTATGATGGTAATCCCGGCACTCTCACTGGTCATCGTTACAATCACCAAAGTTTGTTTTTCTGTGAAATTGATCACAATTAAGTGAGTTTATTATTAAAATGAGAAAAAATATCTGCCAAATGGATCAGAAAAATAAAGAAAACTATTTTCTGACCTCATTGGCAGATATTTTTTCTCGTTTTAAGATCTTGATATCTTCAGTCGTGTTGCTTCTCCAGTAAATGTTTCTTGATTTAAGAATGCTTAGATATTTGTGCTGGAAAACGAGACAGAAACACTGAGGAAGAACATAATTTGGAATAGACAGAGCATATGAACTACTTTTATGATGCTTGTATAATAAAGCGTCATTGTGAATAAACGATCATACGGGTCTGTGACGACATGAAGCAAATGATTGCAAAACTGGAGTGTGTTTCCCAAAAACATCGTCAGCCAACTACGGTCGCAAGTCTCGTCGTTATCATCAGTTCAGCGAGTGTGTGTTTCCCGAAACTATCGTTCTAAGGAGCATTCGCGAACAGCATTGCAGAGGTGTGTGTGTGTGTGAGCGACAGATCTCTTGCAGTTAGAAGAAGAGTTTCATGTTTGCATGACATGTGGACTCAATAAATCCTGATCTTGAGCAGAATAAGCAAACTGACATTCAGTGCAATCTGTGTTATTCAGAATACACACACACACATCATTTACGTCTTTTAGTTTGTGGAGAGATTTAAAGTGTAGTTTCTGAAGAGTGCGTGTGTGTGAACGAGCTCGAGTGCGTAAGAACGAGACTATGAGTGAATCTGGAAATGAAGCAAAATAACTGAGAAAAATTATAAATATTACTCAGATGTATGTCTGTGATTTATAGCAAAACATCTAGCGTTAATTTGATCTCAAATAGATTCATTAACAGTAGTTATAAAAAGGTTAGTTCCAATCCTTGATTCTGATTGGTTTATTGTGAATAAAACACGGCTATGACCGCTTCACCCAACGGCTCTATGTATCACTACACAACACCCCTAGCAACCGCTCTTAGCAACGCAAACACATGTTTGATCTCATCGATATTGTTCACTGAAGCTATAGTAGAGTATTGTGAGAGATCGAGTAAGCGAGTGTGCCTGCATTTACAGTAGATATAGCATTTTCCTTCAGGTCAGTCCTATATATTCATAATAATAAAAATCCGTTTGAATGTCCTGCGATATCTTGTGTTTTTAACAGTTAAGGGGTTTCCCGAGCCCATATCATCTGTCAGTGTCGTCTTCCTTCTCCGTGATCACAAGTTTGAGTCTTTTCAATGTAAAAGTCTTCTCTACTGACTGACTCGCTCATAAACACAGTCTTTGCCGACATCTATTGGCGAAATAATGTATGTAACTTCTGTTGCTGTTCACGGTCAGGGACTATTTTTTCCAGCGGAAGGAAGGCTTTTAGTGATTTTACTTCATGAAAGTTGCATAGATACATATTTTTCGGCTTTAATAGTTGTATTGTGTGGTCACTGTTTTACAAAAGCAATAAGGTACTCGAGGCTAGTGCTGTATCGTGAATAAGTCACGTGACTTCACGATACAGCACAGCCTCCGTGCCTTAGTGCTTACTTATCACTCCAACACCTGCGTGACATCATTACCAACGTGGTTGAACGACCAATTTGCGACAATACGGTTTCAGGAAAGTCGTGACAATAGTTGATTTCTTCAGCGATGCTCTGTACTGTGATAGTGAAGCACGAGTTACGGCGGTGTCCGGGAAACACACCCCAGATGTTTCGTTTCTCAGATCTCCATGAAACTGAACAGAACTGACCTGTGATGATCATGCGAGGCTCAATACGGGCGGTTGGCGTCTTTCGGCCTCTTCAGCTGAACTTTGAGTCTCTTCATGCCGATCTGAAAACCGTTCATGGCCTGAATGGCCGCCTGAGCGCTGGACGGGTTATCAAAGCTGACGAAACCTGAGACACAAACACACAAGCAGCAATAACTGGATTTCTGAAGAAACCTGAGGAATCCTAGAGGAATAATGAAGAACAATGTTATGAAACTTTTTTTAATCCTCACTAATCTCTTTTGAATAAAGTATCCCAGATAGCAACAAAGTCTGGGCCGAGTCTGGCTTACATTAGGCACTTCTGGCATAATTCTGGCACTGTTTTTTTCACAATCTTGTGTCAAACAGTACTAGGCTAAGCTCTGGCTGGAGTCTGGCTAACCAAAAGAAACCAACATCAAATTGTATCTGTTTGGCTGAGCCCTGGCTTGAGTTCGGTCTGCCAGAATAAGTAAATATATGGCTGAGATCTGGCTGGGTTTTGGTTAACTGAAGAGTAAATAAAAGATCTCTGGCATGAATGTGCTGTACTGTATAGCCATGTACATGGAAATGTGGTGTTAATTGGTTCATATTTTATACATCATTATAAGGTTAATTTTGTAAAAAAAAAGAATACAATGAAATATGTTTGCCTAGTTAAAAATACCTAGATGTTTATTCAAATAGTACACTTTTACTCATAAGTAAATAAGACTTGACCTGTTGGCAATTATTTTAATGGGCAGTTAAGGAGGTGAAAAAGTGTCGAAGGAAAAATAACAATGAGATGTTTGCAAAATGATTGAAGACAAAGACAAATGGTTCAATCTGCAGCATCATATAAGACAAAAGATTGAATGAGTACGCTACTTTGTGGTTATCCAAATGGTAATAAATAGGCTATGCCACAAAAAAAGTTTTTGGGCGAATTAATTACCATTTGTATAACGACAGTTTTACTACAAAACCCAATGGTTAAATGTTTTTTATAGCAAAAACCATCCATGCTTGACGAGTTTTCACAATTCCTTTTAATGATTAATCTATATAATCTCCATAGCCTACATATTATAAGTATGTATTATACATTTGGAGAATAAACATTTATGTTCTCCACGTAAACCATTGAAATCGTTTGAGAAATAAAACTTTTTTTTTTTTTTTTTTAAATCCGCGGTTCTCCAGGAAACTTGCGTGTTTTTAGCATGGTTTTTAGAGCAGTCTTTGGCAATGCGGCGTCTGTGGTTGCTCATACGATGACGCAGTTTGCAATGCATCATGGAAATAGTAGTTGATTTACATATACGGTGTTATATCCGCTTTACAAAAAGGACTACTTTTCCCAGAGTGCACCTCGTGACACCATCCCGCCTACCAGAGGATCCGGAAGTTACGTAGCAGTTATTCAGCAACTCATATTTTCCAACGCAGTCTCGCGGTGAAATTCAAATAGTCGTTCTAACTTCGACAATCACGCATTCACGCTATCTTGGTTTTATTTTTTGGAGTTTTAATACATGATCAAGGTAAGTTTATACTTCTTTTATATCTCAACTAACTCGTAGATTTTAATATATAACGCAGTTTCCCCCTTCTACATTTAAAATGAAGTGTGTGTGTGTGTATGTGTGTGTGTGTGTTCTTTTTTTTCTCTTCCAGAATTGTAATTAGAGATTTTGTGCTACGCCTGGCCACAATCTACACAAGAAGGTATGACACTAAAGCCCCTTTCACACAGAGATTCCGGAAAATACACGGATAAAGTGACCCGGGATTTGACCCGGGTTCGTTTGAAAATGGTTCATTCACACTGCCAGTGATTTGCCGGAATCAGAGAGCGCGTTCACACACAACCCGGGTATGTCCCGAATAGACGCGTGACGTTATGATGTGACGTATAAGGTACGCGTCGAAAAGCGGCAGCTGATCAGGCATTAGATGTTGCTGTTCAAACTTTGTTGTTTATGTACAACATGTTTCGTGGTCAAATCACAATTTTATTTTCGATTTTGAGTTCTTTTCAACGTGTTAATTCGATACGGAATACGCTGGAAGTTAAATTGGCGGAGAGTATGAAAGAAAATGAAGCCGCGAGACGTAAAGCACGGAGACGCCATCGGATGCTAAAAGCTACATCATCACTACGACACACCCCTTACGGCATTTGTCCTGGCTTTTGTTCACACAGCGCGCGTTCCGGGTCTGAACACGGCAATGTTACTAGGTCCCCAACCCGGCATCGATCCCGGCATTAAACCCGGGTCGTGTTTGCGTTCACACAGAAGGCGTTCCGGCAATTTGCCGGCAATTTGCCGGGTTCAAAGTGCTGTGTGAATGGGGCTTATGTTAAGAGTCATAATTGATTTTCTGTATTTGCCTTTGTCTTTTTAAAATAACTTGTTTGTGTTTTGCTTGCAGAAATCATGTTCCACATTGTCAGCTTTGTTGACAATGACGAAGTGGAGGATGTGCCTGCAATCTGGGTGAAAAAGGATGTGTGTGTATGGCCTCCTTACAAGGGTAAAGGAATTCAAAGGGCAACCAAGTATTTGGAGCAACCCCACGAGTCTTGGTCTGCATATAAAGTTAAAATTCTGTAAACTGCAAGTATGTATAAATCCTTTTTCCTATATAATACATTCAGTTAAAAAGTTTAAATGCTAAACAACTTTTTGTTTTGATGTTTGAATTCTGTTTTTCATAGAAAATTATAGTGAAGCACGTCGGAAGCTGCCTCTTGCTGAACAACAGACCGATCTCCAGTCAGAGGCTGAGTCTGACTCCCTGAGGCCACCAAAACGGAAAATAAAGTAAGATTGTGTATATTTTGTGTATAATTCATTAACATAGACCCTTCTAACAGGACCTTATAACTTTGTGCAGTTTAACAAATTAACATGCAGATTTCTTTTTGAATTGCAAAAAGGGAATTTGTCACTGAATAGTGTGAACATACCACCCTTTCCTAATCAAATAGTAATCATTAAAAAAAAAAAAAATCACCTTTCCTAAAGACGAAACAGGCGCCTAATGGATAAATATGACACTGATGAGGAGAGAGCAATCCCATTCCCTGCAAAGTTTTTAGGTTAACTAACTATAGAAGAGACTAGGATTAGTGTGTGTCTGAGTGGGTGGCTCTCCATCGTGATGTCGGTCAGCCATCGTCCATCGGCACAACCCTATAACACTGTCAGTAATGCAGATGCAATTATTGTTATAATTAAATGGTGTGTGTGATATATCTAAAACATGAAAAATCTAACAACAAAAAACTATTTAAATTTGTCTAATTTGGTCAATATAATATCGATGTTAGAAACAAAAGCATGGTTTAGTGTTTTGACTGAATCGTGATGGCATGTTTTAAAAATATTTCAGGTGCTTGAACTGGGATTGCTGGGTGGAGTGGATGTAAAGGACACGGTCTGGTGGATTATGAGGCAAGCAATAAAAAAATGACTTTGCCAAAGTGGTAAACTGGAGAGGTGTACATGGGAAACGCCTTTCCAAAGCTTGCAGCTTAAAAACATTGTGATTGGTAAGTGCAAAAATTCACCCCCACCAAATTCAGGCCCTGTGTTGAGATCTCTCAGCCACCGTATTTTGGTTCGTTTCATTAATTAAGCATGCCACATATAATTTTTTGCATAGTTGCATTATTTTTTATAACATTTTAATTTATTTCTGTCTTTTTATTATTCTTGTATTGTGACTATTTGTTGCTTTTGTTTTGCATGAAGTATTGGTTTATCTTGTCTTTTTACCATTGTTTTTATTTTTCCTTTTATCTGGCTGAGATTTTCTTCCCCTCAATAAAATGCTGTACTTTGCATTTGTGTAGTGTCATTTTTGTATTAGTCCTTGCACAATATATAAGAATTACACAGGGATAATTTCTGGTTCAGTTTTGGGGACTCTGGTACAATATTGGATCTGTTATGGCTGTTTTCTGGAGCTTCTGGATAAGTTGTGGCTGAGTTCTGGGGTAAAGGTTGTGGCAGTTTGGCTGTTGTCTGGCTGACATCTGGGGATTACGGTGTTGTTTTGGGCCGGTTCTGGATAATATGTGGGTACATTGTAAAGCTCTGGGTGAGTTTTGGTCTGCTTCCGGCATTGATCTGGTTGACTTTTGACAAACAGCACTTGGGCCAACCTTGGACCGTAATTCCATGCGGTATGTGGGCCAAAATCTCAGCCGAAATTTAGCCAGATCCGGCCCAAAGCCAATTTGCTATCTGGGATGTCTTTCTCTCTGTTAAGGATGTGAATTTCTGCCAAAAATGACATTCTACAATCGAGGATCACAAGTCGAATATCGTTCGAAAATCAAAAAAAATCAACACATTCTCTCAATGACAGGGCGGTAGGCTAATTACCCCCCTTAGTTACTGTTGCTATGTCCGACAAGCTACGCCGCTCTCACACACCGTGTTCTCATGCAGTGAAAAACACATTGTGGAGCAGAGAGACACTGAACACACACTGACAGACACAGACCAGCTTACTTTTGATATTAAACAAAGTCTCACCTTTCAAATTTGGTCATTTTTTAAAAGAAAAGTAAACAATAAATGCCGTTTTGTGGCTCTTTAATGTGTGTGACAGATCGCTGTGTATCTCAGTTAAAGCTGCTCGTGAACCGATCATCTCTTCCTTCTAGTTCATTTATAGCATCAAATAAACATGAATGAACATCAGAAGGAATGTTGTTTTAACCGCGGAAAGATGTCAGTACACTCCGCTTCTCAAGCTCAAATCCTCCAGCGTTAATCTACTAACTCTCCTGGCGGCTTTGGCGGACAAAATGGCGGATGGCGAAGTATGATTGGTCAGATCACCTGTCAATCAAGCTCCCTCAAGCTGATCAGGGTCGCACCTGATCTATATTTGTGTTAATAATATCCTGTTGATGATCACAAGATCTGTCTAGTTTTGTGATGCAGTGTTCGGATCGTACCACACAAGTCTTTTGTAAAATAAAATAATGGGTTCTAAAAAATAATAAAAATAAAATAAAAATAATAAAAGGAATGGAGGGGAGCTTTTGGGTCCTTTTGGGAAAACCTGATATTATTGCACGACTAAACATGAGAAAATAAGATCAATAATTATGTTTGAGTGGAAAATAAAATAGAATTAAAAAATCTAAATAATAAAACAAACAAAACAGTGTTTCTAAGCCATTCAGTTCAAGACACAAAAGTCAAACTAAAAATGTGAAACGTTTGAACGTGTGGTGGCGCTAGAGAGTTCAGTGAGAGAATATATGACAGAACAATATTCATAAAGCAAATAAAAGCTCATAAAGTGATCGTCTGTCAGCTCCACCAATACTGTACAGAAAACAATAAATCACTGGAACATGATCAGCCGACGCTTCAGAAACTCTACGCTACGTGTTTAACGGAGCCAGCCAATCAAGAGGCTCAGATAAACACACACACACACACACACACACACACGTTTATCCCGTCACTAATGATGAATGATCACACATTTCTAAATCCAGCACTTTCCTCTGACGTGATGAAGTGATGAGGGAGAAAGTGTTGCTCTCCTGATCATCTAAAAGTGATGAGGGAGAAAGTGTTGCTCTCCTGATGAAAAACACGGGATTTAATTTCCGTCCTGAGCAGATTCTTCATCTGATTACACGCGGGCGCAGATCTTGATGAAGAGCGATGAAGATACAGTTCAAATGTAAAGATGCAGGAAGAGACCTCAGTGTGCATCAACTCTACAGGAAGACGTATTATGAGGAACATAATGATGCGAGCGAGAAGAGCTTCACGCTTTTACATGCAGCTGCCAGAGGACAGGGGCATTCTGGGTAACTGTGATCGTCACATGGGCGAGGGTTGTTTTCGTTAATAAAAATGAAACTGTTCAAAACATATGTGTTCATTTTAATAAAGCTGAAAAAATAAATATCCGTTGAAGAACATTTTATATTTTTATTTATTTTATAAGTTCTTCAACTAAGATTTAATTTTTTCAGCTTTATTTCAATTAACAAAAAAGTTTTTAATAGTTTTATTATTTTAGGTTAGATTTTTTTTTGTTTACTGTTAGTAGTTTAGTGCTTCAAGTTTGTTTTATTTCAATTAAAATATTTGAATAGTTTTAGTTTTTATTTATTTCCAGTTAGTAAAAAATATTTATTTTTATTTTTCAGCTTTATTTCAATAAACAAAAATGTTTTTAATAATTTTATTTCATCTCAGTTTTAGTTATATATATATTGTTACGTCCCCGCGTGGTGGTGCGTGCCTGTGTGTCTCTCTCTCTCCCTCTCTCTCTTTTTCTGACACATTCTCAGGTTCGCTCCACCTCGAGTCTGCTGGAGGGCTATCATTCGCTACCATTGTGTGACGTCACCCTCCCCCGCAGCCAATCAAGCTTCCCGCCAGCGGTTAAAGGGACGCTGAAAGAACGCGACGAGGCAACTTGTTTTCTGCCGCTCTGCTTTGGTGTTGTTTTGCTCGCCTGTTATTCTTTTTCTGTTGCCATCTCATTTTTGAATATTATTATGATACTTTCCCTTTACGTTCAGTTTTCCCCTTTTGAGAGGTGTGTTGAGAAGCTTTTAAGAAGTGGAAAGAGGACAGTTACATGTCACGTGACTTACATACTACAAACACGTAGGTAACTCGATGTATTTACACCCCAGGTAAGAATGTGAATGCCTGGCGCTGAAGATTTGTTGTCTTTTCCTTTCTTTTGTTTACTAGTTAGATTAGAGGTTTAACCATAAGTTAGATTGAGTTTTGTTTTGTTCTTTTTATTTCTTTGGCTTCACGAACTAAGTCCCCTTTACCCTCTCGGGTTATTTATTTATCTAATATCTTTTGATCTGTAGAGTTTTTGTTTACCTTTCATTACCTATTCCCACTATTATTATTATCATTATTGCTATTATTCATCGTTTTGGATAATTGTTTCATTTCTGTATAATAAATTATCTTTCTTTCACATTTATTCGTAACGTTTTGTCTCTTGCCACCCCTAATCACCATGCCCTTTTGATCACAACCTCAATGTTACTCTTTGTTGACTTTATGTCACAAGGGTTCGTAACATTTAAATATATATATATATATATATATAAAAGATTTAATGCTGAAACGTATGTCAGTTAATGTTTATTTATATATTTTTTTCATTCAATATTTACATTGTTTTTTGTTTTATTTTAATTAACAAAAAATATTTTAATTGTTTTGATTTATTATTTCCATTTAGTGATTTTAGGGCTTTAACTTTTTTCAGTTGGCAACATTTCTATTGTAATTCTAGTCAATTGTAAAAATAAAAATTATAATAATATTAGATTTTTTTATATTTTTTTTTTATAATTGTTGCTTTGGTTAAAGCACTAAAATTACTAACAAGAAATAAATGACAACAACTAATAAAAAACAACTAAAACCGAAATAAAAATAAATGAAACCTAAATAGTAATATTTAAAGAACAAAAACTAATAAAACTGACAAAAGCACATAACAAAATGATAAAAAATGAACTAAAATCAAGATATACTGTAATATAAAACATAAAACTATAAGCAAGTGAACAGCCTCTACTGCAGAGACACTGGTGTGTTTGGCATCAGTCCTGAAGCTCTGGTGAAGCGCGAGACGGGAGGGAAATCACGGGAATGTTTCCGGCGGGAAAAGCGCGGGAATCTGCATGTCTGCGCGGGAATCCGTGACGAAACTTCCCAGACGCTAATTGCCACTGGATTAGAGCAGACGTGGGAAATAAAGCCCGAGATGAACTAACTGTGCTCAGTGAAACCGGGACCGTGTGTGTGTGTGTGTGTGTGAGTGTGTGTGTGTGTGAGTGTGTGTGTTTGAGTGAGTGAGTGTGTGTGTGAGTGAGTGTGTGAGTGAGTGTGTGTGTGAGTGAGTGAGTGTGTGTGTGTGTGTGAGAGTGAGTGTGTGTGTGTGTGTGTGAGAGTGTGTGTGTGTGTGTGTGAGTGAGTGAGTGAGTAGCCATGCAGGGTTTTAAACTGCCAGAAGCTCATTAGACTCAATTAAGCCATTCTATGTACTAAATTACATAGAGACTCAATTAAACTCATAAACACACTTATAAACTCATGATTTCATACACCCTAAACTCATAAACTCTGAGTGTGTAAATGAGTGTGTGTGTAAGTGACTGTTTCAATAATTAACAAATAATGTTTCAATAAATAAGCTAAACCCACCGTCCTCAGCTTTACGATTTAATAATCCGGCCCTGGAATGAAGCTGGTTGAGCAGCCCTGGCCTAGAGCATTGTGGGTACTCACCGAAACACTTGCTCTGATTGGTGGCCCGATCCACGAAGACTTTGGCAGAAATGACGTTGCCGAAGGGCAGAAACATCTGCATGAGCTCCGCGTCCCCGAACTCCTGCGGCAGGTGGTAAATAAACAGGTTACAGCCCTCCGGTCCTGCAAGGAGACACACAGCGCCGCGCAAATGAGATTTCACACACACCCGTACCCAGAAGGCCGAGCGGCGCGCGTGCAGATGCATATTCAAAGCAGGATCTGTGCGAGTAAATTTATCTGTTTTCAGCCTGTGATCCTGTAAAGGATTCTGACGTTGTTAAACGGAGATTTGATTAAACATTGATGTGGGATTTGAAGGCATCCAGACACTTCCAGGGTGTCGCGGCGTTCGGGAATATTCATAAACATTAATAATTCCTCAGTGTCTCCTGGAGCTGGCAGCATCTCGAGCTTTAACGGCACGGCGGAGACGCGAGATTTGTGGTGAATTAAAACAGGGCTGATGGAGGAAAACTTTAGACAAACTATATCCATTTTAATATTAAAATCATATCAAATAAAAGACAAAATGTTAAAAATATATATGAAATATCAAATAAAACAAGATAACATAAAACTAACAAATCAAATATATATTAAAATTAAATCAAATAAAACAAGACAAAACTAATTAAAATATGTTAAAATAAAATAAAAATAATATTAAAATCAAATATAAAAACACAAAACAAATTAAAATATATTAAAATCACAAAAAAATTAAACAAAAGACAAAACATAAAATAAAAAAAGATACATGAAACTGCTGAAGACGTATCTTTTTCGGCAGCACTTAAGCACTTGATTCAGCACTACTAACACTTTCTTTTCTTATCTATTCTAAAAAAAAGAAAATAAAAAAAAATGCATTGTACTGTGAAGGGTCATAGCACTCACATACTGTTGTCCTACTGCTAGTTTAATTGCTTCTATTGTTTCTCATTTGTAAGTCGCTTTGGATAAAAGCGTCTGCTAAATGAATAAATGTAAATGAAAAAATCAATTCAAGTAAAACAAGATAAAACATAAAATATATTAAAATCAAATAAATTAAAACAAAAGACAAAAAAATTATTTATAATAAAACAAATGAATTAATATTCAAATCAAATCGATTAAAAAAGGTGAAATAAAAAGATTAAAATACAATAAAAACATCAAATTTAATATTCAAATAAAAATTATATATATATATATAAATAATAATAGTTAAAATACACTAAAATCACATAAAATAAACAAAATTCAAAACATAAAAATAATAAAATGTATATAAAAATCAAATCACATAACAAAAGAGAAAACAAAAATGTAAATAATAAAAAAAAAACATTAAAGTCAAATAAATGAAAAAGGGAAGAGACTCTGGCTTGTGTCTGCAGTGTGTGGCTGGTTTCTGTCGTCTGTCCCGTAAAGGATCAACTTCTGCAAACAACAATAACATTAAATACTTCAAAACTGCTTCATAACTCATTCCCACGACTGTGAGCAACTCCAGATTAATTTCTGGGACACAATATAATTGAGCGCTGTCCCCACGAGAAAAACGCGCCGTTGTTTCTTCTGTCAACAAAACCAACGTGACATCTCAGGTGCTGCGGTTATCACTCCCGCCCAAGCAGCAGTGCTTCGGCTCCAGAGAATATAGTTCCCAGTATTTATACGGTTAAAATATGTCTGTGTCTCATGTGACTTTGTTTTTTGTACACTCTGTGACTATACAAATCACAACATGTAAATAGGAAAATGTTTGCGTTATTTTGTCACTTATTTGGATTAGTATGCTAGCTGGAGCCATTTACATCCAGTCTTTGTGCTAAGCTAGGCTAGCGGTGGGTGCGTCAAACAGACTTATAGCACGCACGGAGATGAAAAAAGGTATGTATGGACTTATCTAACTCTGGGGGATAAGGTGAATAGGCTAAAGTCCCCAAAAAGTCGGAGTGTTCCTTTAACATGTTTTGCCCCTATCAAAAAAAAAATTTGAAACTTCATTAAATGCACTGGCTTCCACCGTTCCAGGCCACATCAGATATGAATACAGATACAGACGCTCGTTCATATTTTGAATGAGCTCTGTCCTCACTCATTTTCATTATTTATTATGAATTTTCCGCTCATCTCTCAGAACAATTACCAGCTTTTATCGGGAGTGGGCGGAGTCTCACTCACCTTCCCGCTGTTGCTGGGGGATGATGGCTGGTTGCTGTGGAAACGCTTGGCTAATCGGCGCGTACGCGGCAGGATAGGCGGCTGTAACCGAGAGAGACAAGTCCTGATTTAACACTGAATACATGAATGAAGCTCGTCACACTCATCTTTACTCAGCTTCACACTCGATCATCCCACATCTGTATTAACAGAGGGTTAAATTCACACACTGCTGTTTGCGGTAAGGTTATTATCTGCATCCCACAATGCAATGCACTGCCAGTGTGACGGAAGAAACAAGGGTGACACATTATTTGATCATCCAAACTGAATAAAAATGCTAAATAACCACATTTATTTCTATGAACCTGAAACTACATGCAACGTAACATGAGGTCACATGATGACAACGTAGCAGACGATTGTTTGGAAAGTTCAGGCTATCATAATGCGTGTGTGTGTGTGAGTGTGAGTGATGTTATCAGCGCTTCATAGAAAGACAGACAGACATAAAGAACAGAGAATCACCTGCATAGTGTTGCACACCGGCATAGGCCTGCTGGAGAGGGGTCTGTAACCGTCGGCTTTGTGCTGTAGAAACACACACACACACACACGCAAACATTAGATTAATATTAAGAAATTTTCCTGAATTAATTTTCTAAATAAAATTACTAAAGTTTTTTATTTACTTAATGTGTTACCTGGGTACGAGTGTGCGGTGTAACCTGGGTACGAGTGTGCGGTGTTACCTGTGAACGAGTGTGCGGTGTTACCTGGGTACGAGTGTGCGGTGTTACCTGGGTACGAGTGTGCGGTGTTACCTGTGAACGAGTGTGCGGTGTTACCTGGGTACGAGTGTGCGGTGTAACCTGGGTACGAGTGTGCAGTGTAACCTGTGAACGAGTGTGCGGTGTTACCTGGGTACGAGTGTGCGGTGTTACCTGTGAACGAGTGTGCGGTGTTACCTGGGTACGAGTGTGCGGTGTTACCTGTGAACGAGTGTGCGGTGTTACCTGGGTACGAGTGTGCGGTGTAACCTGGGTACGAGTGGGCGGTGTAACCTGTGAGCAAGTGTGCGGTGTTACCTGGGTACGAGTGTGCGGTGTTACCTGGGTACGAGTGTGCGGTGTTACCTGGGTACGAGTGTGCGGTGTTACCTGTGAACGAGTGTGCGGTGTTACCTGGGTACGAGTGTGCAGTGTAACCTGTGAACGAGTGTGCGGTGTTACCTGGGTACGAGTGTGCGGTGTAACCTGGGTACGAGTGTGCAGTGTAACCTGTGAACGAGTGTGCGGTGTAACCTGGGTACGAGTGTGCAGTGTAACCTGTGAACGAGTGTGCGGTGTTACCTGGGTACGAGTGTGCGGTGTTACCTGTGAACGAGTGTGCGGTGTTACCTGGGTACGAGTGTGCGGTGTTACCTGTGAACGAGTGTGCGGTGTTACCTGGGTACGAGTGTGCGGTGTAACCTGGGTACGAGTGGGCGGTGTAACCTGTGAGCAAGTGTGCGGTGTTACCTGGGTACGAGTGTGCGGTGTTACCTGGGTACGAGTGTGCGGTGTTACCTGGGTACGAGTGTGCGGTGTTACCTGTGAACGAGTGTGCGGTGTTACCTGGGTACGAGTGTGCGGTGTTACCTGTGAACGAGTGTGCGGTGTTACCTGTGAACGAGTGTGCGGTGTTACCTGGGTACGAGTGTGCGGTGTTACCTGGGTACGAGTGTGCGGTGTTACCTGGGTACGAGTGTGCGGTGTAACCTGGGTACGAGTGTGCGGTGTTACCTGTGAACGAGTGTGCGGTGTTACCTGGGTACGAGTGTGCGGTGTTACCTGGGTACGAGTAACCTGGGTACGAGTGTGCGGTGTTACCTGGGTACGAGTGTGCGGTGTTACCTGGGTACGAGTGTGCGGTGTTACCTGTGAGCGAGTGTGCGGTGTTACCTGGGTACGAGTGTGCGGTGTTCCCTGGGTACGAGTGTGCGGTGTTACCTGGGTACGAGTGTGCGGTGTTACATGGGTACGAATGTGCGGTGTTACATGGGTACGAGTGTGCGGTGTTACCTGGGTACGAGTGGGCGGTGTAACCTGGGTACGAGTGTGCGGTGTTACCTGGGTACGAGTGTGCGGTGTTATCTGGGTACGAGTGTGCGGTGTAACCTGGGTACGAGTGTGCGGTGTTACCTGGGTACGAGTGTGCGGTGTTACATGGGTACGAGTGTGCGGTGTTACCTGGGTACGAGTGTGCGGTGTTACCTGGGTACGAGTGTGCGGTGTTACATGGGTACGAGTGTGCGGTGTTACCTGGGTACGAGTGTGCGGTGTTACCTGGGTACGAGTGTGCGGTGTTACCTGGGTACGAGTGTGCGGTGTTACCTGGGTACGAGTGTGCGGTGTTACCTGGGTACGAGTGTGCGGTGTTACCTGGGTACGAGTGTGCGGTGTTACCTGGGTACGAGTGTGCGGTGTTACCTGGGTACGAGTGTGCGGTGTTACCTGGGTACGAGTGTGCGGTGTTACCTGGGTACGAGTGTGCGGTGTTACCTGGGTACGAGTGTGCGGTGTAACCTGGGTACGAGTGTGCGGTGTTACCTGGGTACGAGTGTGCGGTGTTACCTGGGTACAAGTGTGCGGTGTTACCTGGGTACGAGTGTGCGGTGTTACCTGTGAACGAGTGTGCGGTGTTACCTGGGTACGAGTGTGCGGTGTTACCTGTGAACGAGTGTGCGGTGTTACCTGGGTACGAGTGTGCGGTGTTACCTGGGTACGAGTAACCTGGGTACGAGTGTGCGGTGTTACCTGGGTACGAGTGTGCGGTGTTACCTGGGTACGAGTGTGCGGTGTTACCTGGGTACGAGTGTGCGGTGTAACCTGGGTACGAGTGTGCGGTGTTACCTGTGAGCGAGTGTGCGGTGTAACCTGGGTACGAGTGTGCGGTGGTTACCTGGGTACGAGTGTGCGGTGTTACCTGGGTACGAGTGTGCGGTGTTACCTGGGTACGAGTGTGCGGTGTTATCTGGGTACGAGTGTGCGGTGTTATCTGGGTACGAGTGTGCGGTGTTACCTGGGTACGAGTGTGCGGTGTTACCTGGGTACGAGTGTGCGGTGTTACCTGTGAACGAGTGTGCGGTGTTACCTGGGTACGAGTGTGCGGTGTTACCTGGGTACGAGTGTGTGGTGTTACCTGGGTACGAGTGTGCGGTGTTACCTGGGTACGGATGGATGCCGTTGGTGTAGATGGCTTCGGAGGAGTGCTGTCCGTTGGTTTGGTGAGGGAGGGCGCTGAAGCCATTGACCCCGATGGAAGCTGCCATGCTGGGCACCGCGCCGGCACTGATGCCTGGTGGAGTGCTGGTGCCTAAGAACACACACCACACACACACACTCTTAACAAGCCTTTGATTGGCACAGTACAAGCCACCTTCATTTATATAGTGCTTTATACAATTCAGACGGTTTCAACACCACAAAAAATAATGTTCTTCTCAAATATCTAAACATTCTTAAATCAAGACACATTTACTTGAAAAACAAAATAAGTCTTGTTTACTGAAAAGTCATCAAAATTAAGTGAGTATATGCTTAAAAATATGTGCCAGTGAGGTCAGAAAAATCAGCTTTATTCAAAGTTGGCAGATATTTGTTCTTGTTTTAAGCATAAACTTGTTTTAATCATTTAAATTGCAGTGAAAGCAGCTTTACAGTGATAATAATGATCAATAATACAAACAGAATTAAATTTCAGCTTTAAAGCAGCTCTAAAAAACACTATAGTGTCATTATTCAGCTCAGTTCAGTTCAATAACCGTGTAAAGCTCATCAAATTTGGCTATAATGTAAAAAAGGGTTACACTTTATTTTAAGGTGTCATGTTACAGTGTAAGTATATATTTAAGTTCGGAGTTGACTACATGTACTAGTCTAACATGGACATTAAAATAAAGTGTTACCAATAAATGTTCAATTCAGCTCTACAGAAAACAATAGCGTCTTATTCACTTTGAGTCAGTTCAATTTTGATTCAGTTTA
>JARPMJ010006526.1:0-51736 GCA_033366665.1 Phoxinus dragarum
ACATGCTGCGTTTCGGCACAGCGCCACCTACTGGTCCGGAGATATGAAGAATTTATGTTTTTGCTTATAACTTCTGAACGGTTTGTCCAAAAATCACAAAAGTGGTCTCGTTAGATTCAGGGCGTCGTGCTGAGTCGACTGATATCCAATTTTCCCATATCGGCCATTTTGGCTGTCGGCCATTTTGAATTATGTGCTAAAATGCTGTATTTTATGAACGCATGAACGTATCGTTACGAAACTCAGTATGGGTCATCAGTACAAGGCCCTAAAGGTACTCAAAAATTTATGAGACAGTGCCACCTTTTGGTCAAAAGTTATAATGAAATTTCCAAAAATGCTAATAACTTTTGAATACATTTGCCTATAGTAATGACACTGGTCTCAATAGATTCCTTGGGTTATGCTGAAAACATAGATACCAATTTTGCCATAGTCAGCCAAACTTTCCTGTCCGCCATCTTTATTTTTTTTTAAAACCTACTTTTTCGAACTCCTCCTAGACCGAACGTCCGATTTTCACCAAAATCGGATCGTGTCATCTCCAGACCGTGCCGAGTAAAAGTTATGGATTTCGTGTCGATAGACGAAACCGTTTTCGTATACCGCAGTGGCAAAGTTGAGGCATGATGCCAAAATGACTATTCAGGCTTTATATCTGCAATGCCTTGACATATTGACACCAAACTTTGTATGTGTCATTGTCACTTCACTCTGACCACATCACATCAGTTTCGTAACTGCGCCACCTATTGGTCGAAAGTGATAATCATATTTTTAGTTAATGTATGTGATTTTTCAACCATTTTGCAAAAATTCATCTTTAAATGTCTTTAATTGCTCCTTTCTGCAGTTTGTCTCACACTTTCAGCCATGTAGGCATATCTCGTCATCTGCTTTTGCGCTTGGCCCCGTAATGGCTGCTTGCAGCTATATTTATTCTTCTTCTTCTTCCGCCATTGAAGTCTATGGCAGCCCTATGAACCGCTTGCGGGAAAGTTGATTTTATTTGACATTCTGATAGAGGACAGTCCCAACATTAAATACACCAATTTTGGTGTCTCCAACTCATTCCCTCTAGCGCCACCAACAGTCCAAAGTTTCACTCATGTCTATGCTGATAACTTTTGAACCGTAAGGGCTAGAATCAAAATTCTTTTTTCCTCTGATTCCTGAGCTCACGACGATTCGATTGCACCCTATGACGTCATTTTCCGTCATAATAGTTTTCCCGCCATTTTGAATTTTCCAAAAAACCTACTTTTTCGAACTCCTCCTAGGCCGTTGCTCCGAATTTCACGAAAATTGAACCAGATCAACTCCAGACCATGACGACAAAAAGTTATGGAATTCAAGTTGATTCGAATTACCGTTCTCGAATACCGCGCAAATAAATTTTACGTAGCGCTTGCAAAAACAGACGTAAGGCCGTATCTCCACAACGCTTTATCGGATTCAGACCAAATTTGGTACATGTCATCACAAGCATGACCTGAGGCTACATGCTGCGTTTCTGCGCAGCGCCACCTACTGGTCCGGAGATATGAAGAATTTATATTTTTGCTTATAACTTCTGAACGGTTTGTCCAAAAATCACAAAAGTGGTCTCGTTAGATTCAGGGCATCGTGCTGAGTCGACTGATATCCAATTTTCCCATATCGGCCATTTTGGCTGTCGGCCATTTTGAATTATGTGCTAAAATGCTGTATTTTATGAACGCATGAACGTATCGTTACGAAACTCAGTATGGGTCATCAGTACAACGCCCTAAAAGTACTCAAAAATTTATGAGACAGCGCCACCTTTTGGTCAAAAGTTATAATGAAATTTCCAAAAATGCTAATAACTTTTGAATAAATTTGCCTATAGTAATGACACTGATCTCAATAGATTCCTTGGGTTATGCTGAAAACATAGATACCAATTTTGCCATAGTCAATCAAAGTTCCTGTCCGCCATCTTTATTTTCTTTTAAAACCTACTTTTTCGAACTCCTCCTAGACCGAACGTCCGATTTTCACCAAAATCGGATCGTGTCATCTCCAGACCGTGCCGAGTAAAAGTTATGGATTTCGTGTCGATAGACAAAACCGTTTTCGTATACCGCAGTGGCAAAGTTGAGGCATGATGCCAAAATGACTATTCAGGCTTTATATCTGCAATGCCTTGACATATTGACACCAAACTTTGTATGTGTCATTGTCACTTCACTCTGACCACATCACATCAGTTTCGTAACTGCGCCACCTATTGCTCGAAAGTGATAATCATATTTTTAGTTATTGTATGTGATTTTTCAACCATTTTGCCAAAATTCATCTTCAAATGTCTTTAATTGCTCCTTGCTGCAGTGGGTCTCACACTCCCAGCCACTTTGGCGTGTCTTGTCGTCTTGCTTGCGCTTGGCCCCGGTGATTGCTGCTTGCAGCTATATTTCTTTTTCTTTTTCTTTTTCCGACTGGGCGTCTATGGCAGCCTATAGAACCGTTTGCGGGAAACTTATGAAAATTGGCACAGTGATAGAGGACAGCCTGAACTATCACCATAGCAAATTTGGAGTCTCCAACTCATTCCCTCTAGCGCCACCAGCTGTCCAAAGTTACACTCATGTTTATGCTAATAACTTTTGAACCATAAGGGCTAGAAACAAAATTCTTTTTTCCTCTGATTCCTGAGCTCATGAGGATTCGACTGCACCCTATGACGTCATTTTCCGTCATAATAGTTTTCCCGCCATTTTGAATTTTCCGAAAAAACTACTTTTTCGAACTCCTCCTAGGCCGTTGCTCCAAATTTCACGAAAATTGAACCAGATCATCTCCAGACCATGACGACAAAAAGTTATGGAAATCAAGTTGATTCGAATAACCTTTCTCGAATACCGCGCAAATAAATTTTACGTAGCGCTTGCAAAAACAGACGTAAGGCTGTATCTCCACAACGCTTTATCGGATTCAGACCAAATTTGGTACATATCCTCACAAGCATGACCTGAGGCTACAAGCTGCGTTTCGTCGCAGCGCCACCTACTGGTCCGGAGATATGAAGAAATGATGTTTTTGCTTATAACTTCTGAACGGTTTGTCCAAAAATCACAAAAGTGGTCTCGTTAGATTCAGGGCGTCATGCTGAGTTGACTGATATCCAATTTTCCCATATCGGCCATTTTGGCTGTCGGCCATTTTGAATTATGTGCTAAAATGCTGTATTTTATGAACGCATGAACGTATCGTTACGAAACTCAGTATGGGTCATCAGTACAAGGCCCTAAAGGTACTCAAAAACTTATGAGACAGCGCCACCTTTTGGTCAAAAGTTATAATGAAATTTCCAAAAATGCTAATAACTTTTGAATAAATTTGCCTATAGTAATGACACTGATCTCAATAGATTCCTTGGGTTATGCTGAAAATATAGATACCAATTTTGCCATAGTCAGTCAAACTTCCTGTCCGCCATCTTTATTTTCTTTTAAAACCTACTTTTTCGAACTCCTCCTAGAGCCGAACGTCCGATTTTCACCAAAATCGGATCGTGTCATCTCCAGACCGTGCCGAGTAAAAGTTATGGATTCCGTGTCAATAAACGAAACCGTTTTCGTAAACCACAGTGTCAAAGTTGAGGCATGATGCCAAAATGACTATTCAGGCTTTATATCTGCAATGCCTTGACATATTGACACCAAACTTTGTATGTGTCATTGTCACTTCACTCTGACCACATCACATCAGTTTCGTAACTGCGCCACCTATTGGTCGAAAGTGATAATCATATTCTTAGTTATTGTATGTGATTTTTTCAACCATTTTGCCAAAATTCATCTTTAAATATCTTCAATTGCTCCTTGCTGCAGTTTGTCTTACACTCCCAGCCACTTTGGCATGTCTTTTCGTCTTGCTTGCGCTTGGCCCCGGTGATTGCTGCTTGCAGCTATATTTCTTCTTCTTTTTCTTTTTTTTCTTCCGACTGGGCGTCTATGGCAGCCTATAGAACCGTTTGCGGGAAACTTATACAAATTGGCACAGTGATAGAGGACAGCCTGAACTATCACCATAGCAAATTTGGAGTCTCCAACTCATTCCCTCTAGCGCCACCAGCTGTCCAAAGTTTCACTCATGTTTATGCTAATAACTTTTGAACCACAAGGGCTAGAAACAAAATTATTTTTTCCTCTGATTCCTGAGCTCATGACGATTCGACTGCACCCTATGACGTCATTTTCCGTCATAATAGTTTTCCCGCCATTTTGAATTTTCAGAAAAACCTACTTTTTCGAACTCCTCCTAGGCCGTTGCTCCGAATTTCACGAAAAATAAACCAGATCATCTCCAGACCTTGACGATCAAAAGTTATGGAATTCAAGTTGATTCGAATTACCGTTCTTGAATACCGCGCAAATAAATTTTACGTAGCGCTTGCGAAAACAGACGTAAGGCCGTATCTCCACAACGCTTTAATGGATTCAGACCAAATTTGGTACATGTCATCACAAGCATGACCTGAGGCTACATGCTGCGTTTCGGCACAGCGCCACCTACTGGTCCGGAGATATGAAGAATTTATGTTTTTGCTTATAACTTCTGAACGGTTTGTCCAAAAATCACAAAAGTGGTCTCGTTAGTTTCAGGGCGTCGTGCTGAGTTGACTGATATCCAATTTTCCCATATCGGCCATTTTGGCTGTCGGCCATTTTGAATTATGTGCTAAAATGCTGTATTTTATGAACGCATGAACGTATCGTTACGAAACTCAGTATGGGTCATCAGTACAAGGCCCTAAAGGTACTCAAAAATTTATGAGACAGCGCCACCTTTTGGTCAAAAGTTATAATGAAATTTCCAAAAATGCTAATAACTTTTGAATAAATTAGCCTATAGTAATGACACTGATCTCAATAGATTCCTTGGGTTATGCTGAAAACATAGATACCAATTTTGCCATAGTCAGCCAAACTTCCTGTCCGCCATCTTTATTTTCTTTTAAAACCTACTTTTTCGAACTCCTCCTAGACCGAACGTCCGATTTTCACCAAAATCGGATCGTGTCATCTCCAGACTGTGCCGAGTAAAAGTTATGGATTTCGTGTCGATAGACAAAACCGTTTTCGTATACCGCAGTGGCAAAGTTGAGGCATGATGCCAAAATGACTATTCAGGCTTTATATCTGCAATGCCTTTACATATTGACACCAAACTTTGTATGTGTCATTGTCACTTCACTCTGACCACATCACATCAGTTTCGTAACTGCGCCACCTATTGGTCGAAAGTGATAATCATATTTTAGTTATTGTATGTGATTTTTCAACCATTTTGCCAAAATTCATCTTCAAATGTCTTTAATTGCTCCTTGCTGCAGTGGGTCTCACACTCCCAGCCACTTTGGCATGTCTTGTCGTCTTGCTTGCGCTTGGCCCCGGTGATTGCTGCTTGCAGCTATATTTAGGGGCCAAGCACTGAAGGTGCGGGGCACCTATTGTATCTGTTCCCGTTCTTATTCTTCTTCTTTTTTTTTCTTTTTTTTCTTTTTTTTCTTCCGACTGGGCGTCTATGGCAGCCTATAGAACCGTTTGCGGGAAACTTATACAAATTGGCACAGTGATAGAGGACAGCCTGAACTATCAACCATAGCAAATTTGGAGTCTCCAACTCATTCCCTCTAGCGCCACCAGCTGTCCAAAGTTTCACTCATGTTTATGCTAATAACTTTTGAACCACAAGGGCTAGAAACAAAATTCTTTTATCCTCTGATTCCTGAGCTCATGAGGATTCGACTGCACCCTATGACGTCATTTTCCGTCATAATAGTTTTCCCGCCATTTTGAATTTTCCGAAAAACCTACTTTTTCGAACTCCTCCTAGGCCGTTGCTCCGAATTTCACGAAAAATGAACCAGATCATCTCCAGACCTTGACGACCAAAAGTTATGGAATTCAAGTTGATTCGAATTACCGTTCTCGAATACCGCCGCAAATAAATTTTACGTAGCGCTTGCGAAAACAGACGTAAGGCCGTATCTCCACAACGCTTTATCGGATTCAGACCAAATTTGGTACATGTCATCACAAGCATGACTTGAGGCTACATGCTGCGTTTCGGCGCAGCGCCACCTACTGGTCCGGAGATATGAATAATTTATGTTTTTGCTTATAACTTCTGAACGGTTTGTCCAAAAATCACAAAAGTATTCTCGTTAGATTCAGGGCGTCTTACTGAGTTGACTGATATTCAATTTTCCCATATCGGCCGTTTTGGCTGTCGGCCATTTTGAATTATGTGCTAAAATGCTGTATTTTATGAACGCATGAACGTATCGTTACGAAACTCAGTTTGGGTCATCAGTACAACGCCCTAAAGATACTCAAAAATTTATGAGACAGCGCCACCTTTTGGTCAAAAGTTATAATGAAATTTCCAAAAATGCTAATAACTTTTGAATAAATTTGCCTATAGTAATGACACTGATCTCAATAGATTCCTTGGGTCATGCTGAAAACATAGATACCAATTTTGCCATAGTCAGCCAAACTTCCTGTCCGCCATCTTTATTTTCTTTTAAAACCTACTTTTTCGAACTCCTCCTAGACCGAACGTCCGATTTTCACCAAAATCGGATCGTGTCATCTCCAGACTGTGCCGAGTAAAAGTTATGGATTTCGTGTCGATAGACAAAACCGTTTTCGTATACCGCAGTGGCAAAGTTGAGGCATGATGCCAAAATGACTATTCAGGCTTTATATCTGCAATGCCTTGACATATTGACACCAAACTTTGTATGTGTCATTGTCACTTCACTCTGACCACATCACATCAGTTTCGTAACTGCGCCACCTATTGGTCGAAAGTGATAATCATATTTTTAGTTATTGTATGTGATTTTTCAACCATTTTGCCAAAATTCATCTTCAAATGTCTTTAATTGCTCCTTGCTGCAGTGGGTCTCACACTCCCAGCCACTTTGGCATGTCTTGTCGTCTTGCTTGCGCTTGGCCCCGGTGATTGCTGCTTGCAGCTATATTTAGGGGCCAAGCACTGAAGGTGCGGGCACCTATTGTATCTGTTCCCGTTCTTATTCTTCTTTTTCTTTTTCTTTTTCTTCCGACTGGGCGTCTATGGCAGCCTATAGAACCGTTTGCGGGAAACTTATGAAAATTGGCACAGTGATAGAGGACAGCCTGAACTATCACCATAGCAAATTTGGAGTCTCCAACTCATTCCCTCTAGCGCCACCAGCTGTCCAAAGTTTCACTCATGTTTATGCTAATAACTTTTGAACCACAAGGGCTAGAAACAAAATTCTTTTATCCTCTGATTCCTGAGCTCATGAGGATTCGACTGCACCCTATGACGTCATTTTCCGTCATAATAGTTTTCCCGCCATTTTGAATTTTCCGAAAAACCTACTTTTTTCGAACTCCTCCTAGGCCGTTGCTCCGAATTTCACGAAAATGTAACCAGATCATCTCCAGACCTTGACGACCAAAAGTTATGGAATTCAAGTTGATTCGAATTACCGTTCTCGAATACCGCGCAAATAAATTTTACGTAGCACTTGCGAAAACAGACGTAAGGTCGTATCTCCATAATGCTTTATTGGATTCAGACCAAATTTGGTTCATGTCATCAAAAGCATGACTTGAGGCTACATGCTGCGTTTCGGCACAGCGCCACCTACTGGTCCGGAGATATGAAGAATTTATGTTTTTGCTTATAACTTCTGAACGGTTTTGTCCAAAAATCACAAAAGTGGTCTCGTTAGGTTCAGGGCGTCATACTGAGTCGACTGATATCCAATTTTCCCATATCGGCCATTTTGGCTGTCGGCCATTTTTAATTATGTGCTAAAATGCTGTATTTTATGAACGCATGAACGTATCGTTACGAAACTCAGTATGGGTCATCAGTACAACGCCCTAAAGGTACTCAAAAATTTATGAGACAGCGCCACCTTTTGGTCAAAAGTTATAATGAAATTTCCAAAAATGCTAATAACTTTTGAATAAATTTGCCTATAGTAATGACACTGATCTCAATAGATTCCTTGGGTTATGCTGAAAACATAGATACCAATTTTGCCATAGTCAGCCAAACTTCCTGTCCGCCATCTTTATTTTCTTTTAAAACCTACTTTTTCGAACTCCTCCTAGACCGAACGTCCGATTTTCACCAAAATCGGATCGTGTCATCTCCAGACCGTGCCGAGTAAAAGTTATGGATTTCGTGTTGATAGACAAAACCGTTTTCGTATACCGCAGTGTCAAAGTTGAGGCATGATGCCAAAATGACTATTCAGGCTTTATATCTGCAATGCCTTGACATATTGACACCAAAACTTTGTATGTGTCATTGTCCACTTCACTCTGACCACATCACATCAGTTTCGTAACTGCGCCACCTATTGGTCGAAAGTGATAATCATATTTTTAGTTATTGTATGTGATTTTTCAACCATTTTGCCAAAATTCATCTTCAAATGTCTTTAATTGCTCCTTGCTGCAGTTTGTCTCATTCTTCTTTTTCTTTTTCTTTTTTTTCTTTTTCTTCCGACTGGGCGTCTATGGCAGCCTATAGAACCGTTTGCGGGGAAACTTATACAAATTGGCACAGTGATAGAGGACAGCCTGAACTATCACCATAGCAAATTTGGAGTCTCCAACTCATTCCCTCTAGCGCCACCAGCTGTCCAAAGTTTCACTCATGTTTATGCTAATAACTTTTGAACCACAAGGGCTAGAAACAACATTCTTTTTTCCTCTGATTCCTGAGCTCACGACGATTCGACTGCACCCTATGACGTCATTTTCCGTCATAATAGTTTTCCCGCCATTTTGAATTTTCCGAAAAACCTACTTTTTCGAACTCCTCCTAGGCCGTTGCTCCGAATTTCACGAAAAATGAACCAGATCATCTCCAGACTATGACGACCAAAAGTTATGGAATTCAAGTTGATTCGAATTACCGTTCTCGAATACCGCGCAAATAAATTTTACGTAGCGCTTGCAAAAACAGACGTAAGGCCGTATCTCCACAACGCTTTATCGGATTCAGACCAAATTTGGTACATGTCGTCACAAGCATGACCTGAGGTTACTTGCTGCGTTTCGGCGCAGCGCCACCTACTGGTCCGGAGATATGAATAATTTATGTTTTTGCTTATAACTTCTGAACGGTTTGTCCAAAAATCACAAAAGTGGTCTCGTTAGATTCAGGGCGTCGTGCTGAGTTGACTGATATCCAATTTTCCCATATCGGCCATTTTGGCTGTCGGCCATTTTGAATTATGTGCTAAAATGCTGTATTTTATGAACGCATGAACGTATCGTTACGAAACTCAGTATGGGTCATCAGTACAACGCCCTAAAAGTACTCAAAAATTTATGAGACAGCGCCACCTTTTGGTCAAAAGTTATAATGAAATTTCCAAAAATGCTAATAACTTTTGAATAAATTTGCCTATAGTAATGACACTGATCTCAATAGATTCCTTGGGTTATGCTGAAAACATAGATACCAATTTTGCCATAGTCAATCAAAGTTCCTGTCCGCCATCTTTATTTTCTTTTAAAACCTACTTTTTCGAACTCCTCCTAGACCGAACGTCCGATTTTCACCAAAATCGGATCGTGTCATCTCCAGACTGTGCCGAGTAAAAGTTATGGATTTCGTGTCGATAGACAAAACCGTTTTCGTATACCGCAGTGGCAAAGTTGAGGCATGATGCCAAAATGACTATTCAGGCTTTATATCTGCAATGCCTTGACATATTGACACCAAACTTTGTATGTGTCATTGTCACTTCACTCTGACCACATCACATCAGTTTCGTAATTGCGCCACCTATTGGTCGAAAGTGATAATCATATTTTTAGTTATTGTATGTGATTTTTCAACCATTTTGCCAAAATTCATCTTCAAATGTCTTTAATTGCTCCTTGCTGCAGTGGGTCTCACACTCCCAGCCACTTTGGCATGTCTTGTCGTCTTGCTTGCGCTTGGCCCCGGTGATTGCTGCTTGCAGCTATATTTAGGGGCCAAGCACTGAAGGTGCGGGCACCTATTGTATCTGTTCCCGTTCTTATTCTTCTTTTTCTTTTTCTTTTTCTTTTTCTTTTTCTTTTTTTCTTTTTCTTCCGACTGGGCGTCTATGGCAGCCTATAGAACCGTTTGCGGGAAACTTATACAAATTGGCACAGTGATAGAGGACAGCCTGAACTATCACCATAGCAAATTTGGAGTCTCCAACTCATTCCCTCTAGCGCCACCAGCTGTCCAAAGTTTCACTCATGTTTATGCTAATAACTTTTGAACCACAAGGGCTAGAAACAACATTCTTTTTTCCTCTGATTCCTGAGCTCACGACGATTCGACTGCACCCTATGACGTCATTTTCCGTCATAATAGTTTTCCCGCCATTTTGAATTTTCCAAAAAACCTACTTTTTTCGAACTCCTCCTAGGCCGTTGCTCCGAATTTCACGAAAAATGAACCAGATCATCTCCAGACTATGACGACCAAAAGTTATGGAATTCAAGTTGATTCGAATTACCGTTCTCGAATACCGCGCAAATAAATTTTACGTAGCGCTTGCAAAAACAGACGTAAGGCCGTATCTCCACAACGCTTTATCGGATTCAGACCAAATTTGGTACATGTCGTCACAAGCATGACCTGAGGTTACTTGCTGCGTTTCGGCGCAGCGCCACCTACTGGTCCGGAGATATGAATAATTTATGTTTTTGCTTATAACTTCTGAACGGTTTGTCCAAAAATCACAAAAGTGGTCTCGTTAGATTCAGGGCGTCGTGCTGAGTTGACTGATATTCAATTTTCCCATATCGGCCATTTTGGCTGTCGGCCATTTTGAATTATGTGCTAAAATGCTGTATTTTATGAACGCATGAACGTATCGTTACGAAACTCAGTATGGGTCATCAGTACAACGCCCTAAAAGTACTCAAAAATTTATGAGACAGCGCCACCTTTTGGTCAAAAGTTATAATGAAATTTCCAAAAATGCTAATAACTTTTGAATAAATTTGCCTATAGTAATGACACTGATCTCAATAGATTCCTTGGGTTATGCTGAAAACATAGATACCAATTTTTGCCATAGTCAATCAAAGTTCCTGTCCGCCATCTTTATTTTCTTTTAAAACCTACTTTTTCGAACTCCTCCTAGACCGAACGTCCGATTTTCACCAAAATCGGATCGTGTCATCTCCAGACTGTGCCGAGTAAAAGTTATGGATTTCGTGTCGATAGACAAAACCGTTTTCGTATACCGCAGTGGCAAAGTTGAGGCATGATGCCAAAATGACTATTCAGGCTTTATATCTGCAATGCCTTGACATATTGACACCAAACTTTGTATGTGTCATTGTCACTTCACTCTGACCACATCACATCAGTTTCGTAACTGCGCCACGTATTGGTCGAAAGTGATAATCATATTTTTAGTTATTGTATGTGATTTTTCAACCATTTTGCCAAAATTCATCTTCAAATGTCTTTAATTGCTCCTTGCTGCAGTTTGTCTCACACTTTCAGCCATGTAGGCATATCTCGTCGTCTGCTTTTGCGCTTGGCCCCCGTAATGGCTGCTTGCAGCTATATTTTTTCTTTTTCTTCCGACTGGGCGTCTATGGCAGCCTATAGAACCGTTTGCGGGAAACTTATGAAAATTGGCACAGTGATAGAGGACAGCCTGAACTATCACCATAGCAAATTTGGAGTCTCCAACTCATTCCCTCTAGCGCCACCAGCTGTCCAAAGTTTCACTCATGTTTATGCTAATAACTTTTGAACCACAAGGGCTAGAAACAAAATTCTTTTATCCTCTGATTCCTGAGCTCATGACGATTCGACTGCACCCTATGACGTCATTTTCCGTCATAATAGTTTTCCCGCCATTTTGAATTTTCCGAAAAACCTACTTTTTCGAACTCCTCCTAGGCCGTTGCTCCGAATTTCACGAAAAATGAACCAGATCATCTCCAGACCTTGACAACCAAAAGTTATGGAATTCAAGTTGATTCGAATTACCGTTCTCGAATACCGCGCAAATAAATTTTACGTAGCGCTTGCGAAAACAGACGTAAGGCCGTATCTCCACAACGCTTTATCGGATTCAGACCAAATTTGGTACATGTCATCACAAGCATGACCTGAGGCTACATGCTGCGTTTCGGCGCAGCGCCACCTACGGGTCCGGAGATATGAATAATTTATGTTTTTGCTTATAACTTCTGAACGGTTTGTCCAAAAATCACAAAAGTGGTCTCGTTAGATTCAGGGTGTCGTGCTGAGTTGACTGATATCCAATTTTCCCATATCGGCCATTTTGGCTGTCGGCCATTTTTAATTATGTGCTAAAATGCTGTATTTTATGAACGCATGAACGTATCGTTACGAAACTCAGTATGGGTCATCAGTACAACGCCCTAAAGGTACTCAAAAATGTATGAGACAGCGCCACCTTTTGGTCAAAAGTTATAATGAAATTTCCAAAAATGCTAATAACTTTTGAATAAATTTGCCTATAGTAACGACACTGATCTCAATAGATTCCTTGGGTTATGCTGAAAACATAGATACAAATTTTGCCATAGTCAGCCAAACTTCCTGTCCGCCATCTTTATTTTCTTTTAAAACCTACTTTTTCGAACTCCTCCTAGACCGAATGTCCGATTTTCACCAAAATCGGATCGTGTCATCTCCAGACCGTGCCGAGTAAAAGTTATGGATTTCGTGTCGATAGACGAAACCGTTTTCGTATACCGCAGTGGTCATTTTCCGTCATAATAGTTTTCCCGCCATTTTGAATTTTCCGAAAAACCTACTTTTTCGAACTCCTCCTAGGCCGTTGCTCCGAATTTCACGAAAATTGAACCAGATCATCTCCAGACCATGACGACAAAAAGTTATGGAAATCAAGTTGATTCGAATAACCGTTCTCGAAGACCGCGCAAATAAATTTTACGTAGCGCTTGCGAAAACAGACGTAAGGCTGTATCTCCACAACACTTTATTGGATTCAGACCAAATTTGGTACATGTCATCACAAGCATGACCTGAGGCTACAAGCTGCGTTTCGGCGCAGCGCCACCTACTGGTCCGGAGATATGAAGAATTTATGTTTTTGCTTATAACTTCTGAACGGTTTGTCCAAAAATCATAAAAGTGGTCTCGATAGATTCAGGGCGTCATACTGAGTTGACTGATATCCAATTTTCCCATATCGGCCCATTTTGGCTGTCGGCCATTTTGAATTATGTGCTAAAATGCTGTATTTTATGAATGCGATGAACGTATCGTTACGAAACTCAGTATGGGTCATCAGTACAAGGCCTTGAAGGTACTCAAAAGATTTCAAGACAGCGCCACCTTTTGGTCAAAAGTTATAATGAAATTTCCAAAAATGCTAATAACTTTTGAATAAATTTGCCTATAGTAATGACACTGGTCTCAATAGATTCCTTGGGTTATGCTGAAAACATAGATACCAATTTCTTCATAGTCAGCCAAACTTCCTGTCTGCCATCTTTATTTCCTTTTAAAATGTACTTTTTCGAACTCCTCCTAGACCGACTGTCCGATTTTCACCAAAATCGGATCGTGTCATCTCCAGACCGTTCCGAGTAAAAGTTATGGATTTTGTGTTGATAGACGAAACCGTTTTCGTATACCGCAGTGGCAAAGTTGAGGCATGATGCCAAAATGACTATTCAGGCTTTATATCTGCAATGCCTTGACAGATTGACACCAAACTTTGTAAGTGTAATTGCCACTTCACTCTGACCACATCACATCAGTTTCGTAACTGCGCCACCTATTGGTCGAAAGTGATAATCATATTTTTAGTTATTGTATGTGATTTTTCAACCATTTTGCCAAAATTCATCTTCAAATGTCTTTAATTGCTCCTTGCTGCAGTTTGTCTCACACTTTCAGCCATGTAGGCATATCTCGTCGTCTGTTTTTGCGCTTGGCCCCGTAATGGCTGCTTGTCTTTTTCTTTTTTTTCTTCCGACTGGGCGTCTATGGCAGCCTATAGAACCGTTTGCGGGAAAACTTATACAAATTGGCACATTGATATAGGACAGCCTGAACTATCACCATATTAAATTTGGAGTCTCCAACTCATTCCCTCTAGCGCCACCAGCTGTCCAAAGTTTCACTCATGTTTATGCTAATAACTTTTGAACCACAAGGGCTAGAAACAAAATTATTTTTTCCCCTGATTCCTGAGCTCATGACGATTCGACTGCACCCTATGACGTCATTTTCCGTCATAATAGTTTTCCCGCCATTTTGAATTTTCCGAAAAACCTACTTTTTCGAACTCCTCCTAGGCCGTTGCTCCGAATTTCACGAAAATTGAACCAGATCAACTCCAGACCATGACGACAAAAAGTTATGGAATTCAAGTTGATTCGAATTACCGTTCTCGAATACCGCGCAAATAAATTTTACGTAGCGCTTGCAAAAACAGACGTAAGGCCGTATCTCCACAACGCTTTATCGGATTCAGACCAAATTTGGTACATGTCATCACAAGCATGACCTGAGGCTACATGCTGCGTTTCGGCGCAGCGCCACCTACTGGTCCGGAGATATGAAGAATTTATATTTTTGCTTATAACTTCTGAACGGTTTGTCCAAAAATCACAAAAGTGGTCTCGTTAGATTCAGTGCGTCATACTGAGTCGACTGATATAAAATTTTCCCATATCGGCCATTTTGGCTGTCGGCCATTTTGAATTATGTGCTAAAATGCTGTATTTTATGAACGCGATGAACGTATTGTTACGAAACTCAGTATGGGTCATCAGTACAACGCCCTAAAAGTACTCAAAAATTTATGAGACAGCGCCACCTTTTGGTCAAAAGTTATAATGAAATTTCCAAAAATGCTAATAACTTTTGAATAAATTTGCCTATCGTAATGACACTGATCTCAATAGATTCCTTGGGTTATGCTGAAAACATAGATACCAATTTTGCCATAGTCAGTCAAACTTCCTGTCCGCCATCTTTATTTTCTTTTAAAACCTACTTTTTCGAACTCCTCCTAGACCGAACGTCCGATTTTCACCAAAATCGGATCGTGTCATCTCCAGACTGTGCCGAGTAAAAGTTATGGATTTCGTGTCGATAGACAAAACCGTTTTCGTATACCGCAGTGGCAAAGTTGAGGCATGATGCCAAAATGACTATTCAGGCTTTATATCTGCAATGCCTTTACATATTGACACCAAACTTTGTATGTGTCATTGTCACTTCACTCTGACCACATCACATCAGTTTTGTAACTGCGCCACCTATTGGTCGAAAGTGATAATCATATTTTTAGTTATTGTATGTGATTTTTCAACCATTTTGCCAAAATTCATCTTCAAAATGTCTTTAATTGCTCCTTGCTGCAGTGGGGTCTCACACTCCCAGCCACTTTGGCATGTCTTGTCGTCTTGCTTGCGCTTGGCCCCGGTGATTGCTGCTTGCAGCTATATTTAGGGGCCAAGCACTGAAGGTGCGGGCACCTATTGTATCTGTTCCCGTTCTTATTCTTCTTTTTCTTTTTAGGGGCCAAGCACTGAAGGTGCGGGCACCTATTGTATCTGTTCCGGTTCTTATTCTTCTTTTTCTTCTTTTTCTTCCGACTGGGCGTCTATGGCAGCCCATAGAAGCGTATGCGGGAAAGTTGTTTTGGTTTGACATTCTGATAGAGGACAGTCCCAACATCAAATACACCAATTTTGGTGTTTCTAACTCATTCCCTCTAGCGCCACCACCTGTCCAAAGTTTCAGAAATTGTATGCTAATAACTTTTGAACCGTAAGGCCTATCAACAAAATTATTTTTTCCTCTGATTCCTGAGCTCATGGCGATTCGACTGCACCCTATGACGTCATTTTCCGTCATAATAGTTTTCCCGCCATTTTGAATTTTCCGAAAAACCTACTTTTTCGAACTCCTCCTAGGCCGTTGCTCCGAATTTCACGAAAATTGAACCAGATCATCTCCAGACCATGACGACAAAAAGTTATGGAATTCAAGTTGATTTGTAAAACCGTTCACGAATACCACGCAATTTAATTTTACGTTGCGCTTGCAAAAACAGACGTAAGGCTGTATCTCCACAACGTTTTATCGGATTCAGACCAAATTTAGTACATGTCATCACAAGCATGACCTGAGGCTACATGCTGCGTTTCGGCGCAGCGCCACCTACTGGTCCGGAGATATGAATAATTTATTTTTTTGCTTATAACTTCTGAACGGTTTGTCCAAAAATCACAAAAGTGGTCTCGTTAGATTCAGGGCGTCATACTGAGTTGACTGATATCCAATTTTCCCATATCGGCCATTTTGGCTGTCGGCCATTTTGAATTATGTGCTAAAATGCTGTATTTTATGAACGCATGAACGTATCGTTACGAAACTCAGTATGGGTCATCAGTACAATGCCCTAAAGGTACTCAAAAGATTATGAGACAGCGCCACCTTTTGGTCAAAAGTTATAATGAAATTTCCAAAAATTCTAATAACTTTTGAATAAATTTGCCTATAGTAATGACACTCATCTCAATAGATTCCTTGGGTTATGCTGAAAACATAGATACCAATTTTGCCATAGTCAGCCAAACTTCCTGTCCGCCATCTTTATTTTCTTTTAAAACCTACTTTTTCGAACTCCTCCTAGACCGAACGTCCGATTTTCACCAAAATCGGATCGTGTCATCTCCAGACCGTGCCGAGTAAAAGTTATGGATTTCGTGTCGATAGACGAAACCGTTTTCGTATACCGCAGTGTCAAAGTTGAGGCATGATGCCAAAATGACTATTCAGGCTTTATATCTGCAATGCCTTGACATATTGACACCAAACTTTGTATGTGTCATTGTCACTTCACTCTGACCACATCACATCAGTTTCGTAACTGCGCCACGTATTGGTCGAAAGTGATAATCATATTTTTAGTTATTGTATGTGATTTTTCAACCATTTTGCCAAAATTCATCTTCAAATGTCTTTAATTGCTCCTTGCTGCAGTTTGTCTCACACTTTCAGCCATGTAGGCATATCTCGTCGTCTGCTTTTGCGCTTGGCCCCGTAATGGCTGCTTGCAGCTATATTTTTTCTTTTTCTTCCGACTGGGCGTCTATGGCAGCCTATAGAACCGTTTGCGGGAAACTTATGAAAATTGGCACAGTGATAGAGGACAGCCTGAACTATCACCATAGCAAATTTGGAGTCTCCAACTCATTCCCTCTAGCGCCACCAGCTGTCCAAAGTTTCACTCATGTTTATGCTAATAACTTTTGAACCACAAGGGCTAGAAACAAAATTCTTTTATCCTCTGATTCCTGAGCTCATGACGATTCGACTGCACCCTATGACGTCATTTTCCGTCATAATAGTTTTCCCGCCATTTTGAATTTTCCGAAAAACCTACTTTTTCGAACTCCTCCTAGGCTGTTGCTTCGAATTTCACGAAAAATGAACCAGATCATCTCCAGACCTTGACGACCAAAAGTTATGGAATTCAAGTTGATTCGAATTACCGTTCTCGAATACCGCGCAAATAAATTTTACGTAGCGCTTGCAAAAACAGACGTAAGGCCGTATCTCCACAACGCTTTATCGGATTCAGACCAAATTTGGTACATGTCATCACAAGCATGACCTGAGGCTACATGCTGCGTTTCGGCGCAGCGCCACCTACTGGTCCGGAGATATGAAGAATTTCTATTTTTGCTTATAACTTCTGAACGGTTTGTCCAAAAATCACAAAAGTGGTCTCGTTAGATTCAGGGCATCGTGCTGAGTCGACTGATATCCAATTTTCCCATATCGGCCATTTTGGCTGTCGGCCATTTTGAATTATGTGCTAAAATGCTGTATTTTATGAACGCATGAACGTATCGTTACGAAACTCAGTATGGGTCATCAGTACAACGCCCTAAAAGTACTCAAAAATTTATGAGACAGCGCCACCTTTTGGTCAAAAGTTATAATGAAATTTCCAAAAATGCTAATAACTTTTGAATAAATTTGCCTATAGTAATGACACTGATCTCAATAGATTCCTTGGGTTATGCTGAAAACATAGATACCAATTTTGCCATAGTCAATCAAAGTTCCTGTCCGCCATCTTTATTTTCTTTTAAAACCTACTTTTTCGAACTCCTCCTAGACCGAACGTCCGATTTTCACCAAAATCGGATCGTGTCATCTCCAGACTGTGCCGAGTAAAAGTTATGGATTTCGTGTCGATAGACAAAACCGTTTTCGTATACCGCAGTGGCAAAGTTGAGGCATGATGCCAAAATGACTATTCAGGCTTTATATCTGCAATGCCTTGACATATTGACACCAAACTTTGTATGTGTCATTGTCACTTCACTCTGACCACATCACATCAGTTTCGTAACTGCGCCACCTATTGGTCGAAAGTGATAATCATATTTTTAGTTATTGTATGTGATTTTTCAACCATTTTGCCAAAATTCATCTTCAAATGTCTTCAATTGCTCCTTGCTGCAGTGGGTCTCACACTCCCAGCCACTTTGGCATGTCTCGTCGTCTTGCTTGCGCTTGGCCCCGGTGATTGCTGCTTGCAGCTATATTTATTATTCTGCTTCTTCCGACTGGGCGTCTATGGCAGCCCATAGAACCGTTTCCGGGAAAGTTGTTCCGGTTTGACATTCTGATAGAGGACAGTCCCAACAGTAATTGCACCAATTTTGGTGTCTCTAACTCATTCCCTCTAGCGCCACCACCTGTCCAAAGTTTCACTTATATTATGCTAATAACTTTTAAACCGTAAGGCCTATCAACAAAATAATTTTTTCCTCTGATTCCTGAGCTCATGACGATTCGATTTCATCCTATGACGTCATTTTCCGTCATAAAAATATGGCCGCCATTTTGAATTGTCCAAAAAACCTTCTTTTGCGAACTCGTCCTAGACTGTTTGTCCGATTTGCACCAAAATTGCACCAGATCATCTTCTGGCTGTGGGGACAAAAAGTTATGGAATTCAAGTTGATTCGTCAAACCGTTTTCGATAAACGCGCAAACAAATTTTATGTAGCGCTTGCGAAAACAGACATAAGGCTGTATCTCCGCATCGCTTAATCGTATTCAAACCAAACTTCCTACATGTCATCACAAGCATGACCTGAGGCTACATGCTGCGTTTCGGCGCAGCGCCACCTACTGGTCTGGAGATATGAAAAAAGGCTATTTTTGCTTATAACTTCTGAACGGTTTGTCCAAAAATCATAAAAGTGGTCTCGATAGATTCAGGGCGTCATGTTGAGTTGACTGATATCCAATTTTTCCATATCGGCCATTTTGGCTGTCGGCCATTTTGAATTATGTGCTAAAATGCTGTATTTTATGAACGCATGAACGTATCGTTACGAAACTCAGTATGGGTCATCAGTACAAAGCCCTAAAGGTACTCATAATATTATGAAACAGCGCCACCTTTTGGTCAAAAGTTATAATGAAATTTCCAAAAATGCTAATAACTTTTGAATAAATTTGCCTATAGTAATGACACTGATCTCAATAGATGCCTTGGGTTATGCTGAAATCATAGATACCAATTTTGCCATAGTCAGTCAAACTTCCTGTCCACCATCTTTATTTTCTTTTAAAACCTACTTTTTCGAACTCCTCCTAGAACGAACGTCCGATTTTCACCAAAATCGGATCGTGTCATCTCCAGATCGTGCCGAGTAAAAGTTATGGATTTCGTGTCGATAGACAAAACCGTTTTCGTAAACCATAGATGCAAAGTTTAGGCATGATGCCAAAATGACTATTCAGGCTTTATATCTGCAATGCCTTGACATATTGACACCAAACTTTGTATGTGTCATTGTCACTTCACTCTGACCACATCACATCAGTTTCGTAATTGCGCCACCTATATTATTCTGCTTTTTCCGACTGGGCGTCTATGGCAGCCCATAGAACCGTTTCTGGGAAAGTTGTTCCGGCTTGACATTCTGATAGAGGACAGTCCCAACAGTAATTGCACCAATTTTGGTGTCTCTAACTCATTCCCTCTAGCGCCACCACCTGTCCAAAGTTTCACTTATATTATGTTAATAACTTTTAAACCGTAAGGCCTATCAACAAAATTCTTTTTTCCTCTGATTCCTGAGCTAATGACAATTCGATTGCATCCTATGACATCATTTTCCGTCATAAAAATATGACCGCCATTTTGAATTGTCCCAAAAAATCTACTTTTGCAAACTCGTCCTAGACGGTTTGTCCGATTTTCACCAAAATTGAACCAGATCATCTGCAGGCAGTGCCGACAAAAATGTATGGAATTCAAGTTGATTCGTCAAACAGTTTTCGATAAACGCGCAAACTAATTTTACGTAGCGCTTGCGAAAACAGACGTAAGGCTGTATCTCTGCAACGCTTAATCGTCTTCAGACCAAACTTGGTACATGTCATCACAAGCATGACCTGAGCCTACATGCTGCGTTTTGGCGCAGCGCCACCTACTGGTCCGGAGATATGAAAAATGGCTATTTTCGCACATAACTTCTGAACGGTTTGTCCAAAAATCATAAAAGGGGTCTCGTTAGATTCAGGGTGTCATGCCGAGTCGACTGAAATCCGATTTTCCCAGATCAGCCATTTTGGTTGTCGGCCATTTTGAATTATGTGCTAAAATGCTGTTACAAAACTCAGTATGGGTCATCAGTACGATGCCCTGAAGGAGCCTGAGAAGTTTTGAAACGGCGCTACCTAGTGGTAAAATATTTTTTTCAAATGCTTATAACTCTGGTTCTGGTTGACTTATTCTCACGGGAGTCATCTCCTTAGACTCCTGAATCATTGCTGAGTCCAACGATACCAGACTTGCCAGGTTTCGGCATATGGTTTGTGCAGTGTTTTAATTTAGAGCTTAAAAAACATTTGCGCATATCTTCGAAACCGCTAGTCCGATCGAGACGAAACCACCCTCAGAAGTTTGGAAACATAGGTCGATAGTTATACACCAATGCCCAAATGCGAAAATATTGATAGTAAGGGGTAGTAAAATTTAATCAAAGTCACGTGTCAGTCGTTTTTGACGCGTTTTTTCACATAAATGTCTATAACTTTGAATCGAATTGAGATATTTTCACCAAAATTGACACACAGATGCATGGGCTCAGTCTGAGGACACGCAAAAATTGTGGGATTGAGCCTCTTGGTGGCGCTAAAACGAAACAAAACATGAAATTCCCATTGACTTCAATGCAGTTTAGTGATGTAAAATGCTATACTTAACAAATGCATTGCTGTAACATTATGAAACTCAGTATGTGCCATCAGCACCATGCCCTGAAGGTGCTCCAAAGATTTAAAGACAGCGCCACCTTTTGGTCAAAAGTTATATTACAATTTCCAAAAATGTTAGTAACTTTTGAATAAATCTGACTATTGTAATGACATTAGTCTTAATAGATTCCTTGGGTCACACCGAGGACATAGATAGCAAGTTTGCCGTATTTGGTAGAACATTTGGTAGAATTTCCTATTTGCCATCTTGATTTTCATTTAATACCTACTTTTTCTACTTCTAGACCGTTTGTCCGATTTTTGCCACAATCGAATCGTATCATCTCCAGACCGTGCCGAGTACAAGTTATGTGTTATATAAAAGTATATTTTGCGTTGGTAGATGAAACTCTTTTTGTATAGCGCCGCAACAAATTTGAGGCATGATGCAAAAATTACTCTTGAAGCTGTATCTCTGCAATGCTTTGGCATATTGATAACCTTGCATGTGTAATTGTCATCTTACTGTGACCACATCACATTCATTTCATAACAGCACCACCTATTGGTCAAAAGTGATATACCATAAATCATTACTAGTGACTGTATTTATTATTTTTTTCAGGCATTTTTCCCTAAAAACATCTTATGCATCTTATGCTAGAAATGTTGGTGTGACTAATTTTCAAATTTGGCATGTATTGTCTTTGTGTGCATTGTTATCTAATTATGTGTACTTTGAGAAACATGGCTGCTATAGGTTAATTACATTTCAGCATTTATTAGACTGGGATAATAAAAGCTGAATAGAACAGTCATACTGTCTACTATAGTCAAGTCATCTTCATTTATATAGTGCTTTTAACACTGTAGATTGATTCAAAGCGGCTTTACAGTAATAAACGGATAATTTAAGGTAACAGAGATTGTCTATCAATCAAAAAAATGAAAAAATAAAGTGAAGAACATTCTATCTATATCTAGGTTTTTCAAGCATGCATCAATGTGAAATAGAGGCGTAAAATGTATATACTGTATATATATATATATATATATATATATATATATATATATATATATATATATATATATATATATTATACTCTCCTTAAAAAACTGCCATTAGGTAGTAGCAATTTTTAATTAGAGAGTTATTGAATTATTCCTTAAAATTGCTGATATTGAAACAGCACTCTTGTTCACATGATAATGCTTTACTGTATCTTATGTTATTAATATAAAAATCAAGAAGTCATTACTGTGGCATTTTTGCTCTCATAACTTAGAAAATAAGAACATTTATATTATCTTGAAGAGACCAATAAAAGTGTCTATTCATTTTAAATGGACAGCAATATATTTAATTATGTCAACTTGAAAAATATGAATATTGAATATGTTTAATTGTTTTATTTTATTTATAAAGGTTTAACATCTAATGATTTTTCAACATGAGTTCTAGTTAGCACTAGTTATATAAAACTATGTTGACAGTACACCTTAGTTATTCAAATTAATTATATATATGCATTTATTTCCATTTAAATGGATGTTAACTGATAAAAAACAAAAAAACATTGGGCTTAAAAGTTTCCTTACACTGTGGCTCCCTCTATTGGACAACATTAATACCACAGCCTTTATATTTTAGTTGAAATGACATGTATTCAGTAGGGATTCAATTTGCCCTTTGTGCTTGGAAACCTCATTACAAAATATTACTTATTGCACCAAGATAAGACACTCTTTATACCATAGTCCAGTGGTTCCCAAACTTTTTAGAGTGCTGTACCCCCAACACATTTTTTTACTTTTACAAATTAATTAATATTTTAAATAAATAATATTCAATGGACAAATATGCAATGTATGATTTAAGTATTAAACTATAAACAATAGGTGGCAGTAAATCAATATCTTTATGATTGAGTCATCTACTGCTTGCCTGTATGTGTGTGCTTGTGTAGATTCAGTCACTTGTTCTGACCGCAAAAGAAATTAGATGGGATGTCATGTTATGGCATTTTGCCTGTTAGATATACGCACTTGGTTTAATGTTATAAGCTGAGGTAGAATTAATGAATGGCAAAAATATAGTCCAGATTCTATGGATAAGATAATGATTTTATATAAATAGCAATACATGCTTTAAAGCTACCCTATTCATTTAATTGATGTTATAAATGAATGTGCTGCCTTCACTGAAGCACAGGCGCACACACTCACACACACAGTACATAGATAGTCACTGGATTTACAGCTGTGAACGAAACATTCAAGATCTCAAAATAAGTTCAAAAACAAAACAACCCTTTTCATAATTAACAATAAAAATAATGCATTGACAAGTTGCATTTCTGTATTTATTTAATTAATTTAATGAATATAATAATGAAAATACATACATTTATATCATCAGTCTGTAGAGGCATACAGTTTTTAAGTACAATAAATAATAAATAATTTTACATTTTTAAAAATGCACATTGTAAGTAGACTGCTAGTTTATGTTTTAAAGTAAAATAATTTTATAGTACACCGTTTCAAATACAAAACTCCTGTATCCAGCCATGTTTAAGTGATTTGCTCAAGGATATTGTAAAATACAAGACAGCAAGGGGACTAGATGCTCAGTAAACAGTCATTTTATTAATCCAATACACAAAAGAGGATTCAAAGTACAGGCAAGAGAAACCTAACCAAAACAATATAGCTTAGCAAAGCTAAGACACTGATCTTAAATGGGAAAAAATAGTATAAATACATGGAAATAATGAATTCACCAGACACAGGTGATCACAATGGACATTGGATGAAACAAAAGAGAACACACTAGAAACATAGGCCCCTCAGAAAACAGGAAATAAACTTAAGTATAAACTATTGAAATTTTTTTTTTTTTTTTTCAAAATATGAGTCCTAGAACAGACACAGAACATGACAGTACCTGCACTTCCGAAAGGCAGCTCTTCATGCCTAAATACAACAGGTGGTGTTGGGAAGAAGAGACTAAGATGGAGCGACAGAGGAAGAGACCACTGCACTACTAGTGGAGGTCCCCCTCTGAGTCCGACCCACACCTCAACGTGGTGAGGGGGTGAACAGTTAAGTAGGGGACTGCCTACTCGGGCTATGCCATCAGTGATGAAGGTGCTCGCACCGAGGTATCACCTAGGGCGTTACGCGAGGTGGAAAGGCCTTGCAGGAACCCTGAAAATGACTGGCCAAGTGGGCTCCGGCAAAGACTGCCATGGTGTCTTCTGGCTACAACTCGGCACGTCACGACATTGGCGAAGACAGCACCGCAGCTGAGCAGTCACAAGCCACTCTAGAGGGCGGTAGGGTTCCCATCCTGGGATCACTTCCGGCCAGCTTGCTGCGCCAGCAGTCACCAGCCTGCACGTCTCAGGTTCTGAGCTTGCTGGCAACGGTCACTGTTGGAAGAGAGAGTGGGATCGGTCACACAAGCTTTTCCCACTATAATCCATTCATTGTGATGGTATGTCACAGACGCCAAGTCCTGCGGCGATGGGCAAGTGGCGACGGGTGCAGGTGGAGGATACCACTGGGAGCATTTAGTCACGAACCTGCACGTAGGCGGCCTGGGTGTGATGGTCGTCTGATGCTGACCTGGAATGACAGCACCATCCGTATCCTGCCCAGGTGACAGAGCAGCCCTTTTTAGGGACAGCGCTGCTCTCTTCCACGGAAGAAGGGGATAGAAAAGGTTCCCTAAACATTGCTCGTTCCACTTACTCTGCTGGTTCACCGCGACCAGCTGAGTATCCAATTCTGCGGTCGACAAAAAGTACTAAAGATAAAGACTAAACTGCGTCTAGCCTCTTGGAATGTGCGCACACTTTTGGACTCTGCTGATCGTCACGAACGGAGAACTGCAATCATTGCCCGTGAACTGGCGAGATACAGAATAGACATTGCTGCTCTCAGTGAGACAAGAATTTCTGGAGAAACCAAACTCACAGAAGTCAACGCCGGCTATACATTCTTCTGTATTGGGCAGCCCGAAGGTCAGCCAAGGCAGGCTGGAGTTGGATTTGCAGTGAAGACATCATTGCTACCTCTCCTAGAAGTGCAACCTCGCGGCCTGTCACCAAGGTTGATGACCCTGCAGCTGATGCTCAAGAATGGCAACAGTGCTGTCTTGATTAGCGCCTATGCACCCACAATGACTGCCAGTGATGACCAGAAGGAGTCTTTCTATGAACACCTTAACACTGCCTTACGCTCAGTGCCTCACAAACACCGGCTTTTCCTTATGGGAGACTTTAATGCGCGTGTGGGATGTGATGTCATTGCATGGCCGAAAGTCTTGGGGCAACACTCAGTGGGAAACGAGAACACAAACGGCACGCTGCTGCTGGAGATATGTGCGCAACATGAGCTGGCGATCACAAACTCCTTCTATCAGCAGGCGAACAAGTACAAGACCACGTGGCAACATCCTCGATCAAAGCACTGGCACGTGTTGGATTACATCATCACCCGGCAGGAACATCTCAGGGAGGTCCATATAACTCGAGCCATGCGAGGCACAAGCTGTTGGTCTGACCACCGACTGCTGCGTAGTGTGATGTCTCTGGACCTAGCTCCATCTCGTCGACACAAAGCCAAAAGGCGGAAGCGACTGGATGTTTCTAAGCTTCGTGTTGACTCTTGCCATATTAACTTCTGTCAGACTCTTTCAGACAGGCTCAGCACCTTGGACAATCAAGCTGCCATAAATGTTGAGGAGACATGGTCCAAAATCAGGGATATCACGTACAACACAGCTGCTGAAGTCCTCGGCTTCACCACATCCAAACATAAGGACTGGTTTGACGATCAGGATGTTGAAGCTCAAGCCCTGTTGAACACCATGCACACAGCTCACTTGGCATGGGTCAATGATAAATCTAGCACTGCAAAGAAGTCAGCATATACTCGGGCAAGAAATGCAGCACAGACCCGCCTGCGTGAAATGAAGAACCGATGGTGGCAGTCAAAAGCTGAGGAACTTCAGTTTGCTGCAGACCGACATGATATGAAGACATTCTACCACGGTCTTAAGGCAGTCCATGGGCCCCTGAGAGCTGGTTCTACACCTGTACGTGCCATTGACGGATCCCTACTTTCTGACAAGGCTGAGATCCTCAGACGCTGGGTCGACCATTTTCAATTGGTATTGAACCAGCCAGCTGCTTTTGATAACTCCGTGCTTGACGACATAGCGCAGTGGCCAACGGCCTCAGATATGGACGACATCCCGTCCCGGGAAGAAATCGCATGTGCCATTAAGCAGATGCCCTCTGGTAAAGCCCCGGGTTCTGATGGCATTCCAAGTGAGGTGCTGAAGGAAGGCAGACTATCACTTCTCGCCGCACTCAATGCATTATTCTGTAAAATATGGAGCGAGGAAGCTGTGCCTCAAGATTTTAAAGACGCATTGATTGTTCACATTTACAAGCGCAAGGGAGACAGAGCCTGCTGTGACAATCATCGTGGCATCTCGTTGCTCTCCATTGCAGGCAAAGTTTTGGCACGAATTCTGCTGAACCGCCTCCAACAACACGTTCATGACAGTGACATCATCCCAGAAAGTCAGTGTGGATTTCGTGTGGGCCGCGGTACTATGGACATGGTGTTTACTGCTAGGCAGATTCAGGAGAAGTGCCGGGAACAACACCTTGATCTTTATATGATCTTTATTGACCTCACGAAAGCCTTCGATTCAGTTTCCCGCACCGGGCTTTGGCTCATTCTGCATAAGATTGGATGTCCAGAGAAAATCATTAATATCGTCCGCTCATTTCATGATGGCATGCTTGGTCAGGTGCTGGATGATGGCGAAATGTCTGACCCATTTGGTATCTCCAATGGCACCAAACAGGGCTGTGTGCTTGCCCCACTGTTATTCAGCATCTTTTTTTCCATGATGCTGTCCGTGGCTTTTAAGGACTGCGACATGGGCATTCCAATCCAGTTCCGTACAGATGGCTGCGTCTTCAATCTACGCAGGCTTCAGGCTCGTACAAAGACACATTCAGCAATTCTGCGTGACCTCCTATATGCAGATGATTGTGCACTGATGGCGCACACCCTTACCGAAGCTCAGTCACTATTCGATTGTTTTGGAACTGCAGCTTCTAGGTTTGGGCTTACTGTCAGTCTAAAGAAGACAGAAGTCATGCTTCAAGCGGTGAACAAGTCAAACTCCAATCCACCGGTAATTACTGCAGGTGAGACAGTGCTGGCGGCCGTTGACAAATTCTGCTACCTCGGTAGCATTCTCGCAGCTGATACGACAGCGGACTCCGACATCAGTGCCCGCATCGCAAAAGCTAGTTTTGCCTTCGGTCGACTGTCCAAGAGAGTATGGGATGAGCACGGCATTCGGCTGGACACAAAGGTGGCAGTATACAAGGCAGTCATCCTCACAGTGCTGTTGTATGGATCTGAGTCCTGGACCATTTATCGCCGGCAGATTACCAAACTTGATCAGTTCCATATGCGCTGTCTCCGTTGTATTGCACATGTCAAATGGCAGGATAAAGCTCCAAATACTGAGGTACTTCAGACCTGTGGCATCACTGGTATTGAGGCCTTCCTGCTTGCTGCGCAGTTTCGCTGGTCTGGACATGTTGTACGCATGGCAGATTCACGCCTACCGAAGCAGGTTTTTTATGGCCAGCTCCAGAGCGGCATGCGCTCTCAAGGAGGGCAACTAAAACGCTACAAGGATGGCCTCAAAGCCAATTTGAAACTATGCAACATGGACCCAAATGACCTTGAAGAGATGGCTGCAGACAGGACATCATGGCGAGCACAGTGCCATACTGCCATACACTCCTTTGAGCTCAGCCGAATCACTACTGCAGTAGACAAACGAAGACGCAGAAAGCACAATGCCTCAACATCTGTAACAACATCTAGCCAGTTTGTGTGTGACGCCTGTGGCCGGCCATGTGCGTCAAGGATCGGCCTCTACTCACATCGTAGGACGCACCAACAACAACAACTGTGACGAGATCTGTCGTGTCGACAGCTCAGACCACTAGTGGAGGATAAGCCCATGGGTGTGCAGTGGAGGAAGAGACATCTGCAAAATCAAGGGAGTTGCCACGGCAGAAATGGCATAGTGGGATGCCTTGATGGAGCCGAAGTAATGGAGGCTCATGGTAGAGGTGGTGCAGACCAGTGCAGATCATATGCAGACCAAAGGGGAGTCTGGAAGGCTGTAGAATCAGGGTAATATCACTGTACTGGAGGGCCACGGTGGACATAGAAGATCTTCAGATTGAGGTACAGATGGTGGGAGTGACAAAGATGGTGGAGCTGGAGGGATGGACTATAGTGTTTTGTAGCATTCATGCAGAGCCAGTTGTTTTAACTAGAGGGTGACAGATGATGTGTAGTGTCCTCAAAGTCCTACAACACAATAAAACAAAATTTAGTTGTTTATTGCAGTTTTATATGATGTTAAGCAGATTTAAAAATAGTATACATATGACAAATATATGCAAAACAGCAATTATACATACTAAATATACTCACATCAAGACATTTTAAAGATGTTTTTGTTCAGTGAGAATGACACGGTGGGATGCGTTGATGGAGCCAGAGAGTTGGAGAATCAGTTTGATACCAGTGGACCAGACGACCAAGTGGAGATGGAAGATGTGCAGGCCAAGGTGAAGCTGGTGGGAATGAGGATGATGGTGAAGCTGGAGGGATGAAGTTCCCTGCGGAGCTGAAAGATCGGAGGGTGCAGGCATAGCGGTAGGCCTGGAAGTCTGTTGTGGAACCAGGCGGATCACAGACCAGGGCAGAGTCTGAATGATGAGGAACCCCGTTGAAGCGGAGTAACAACAGGCCATAGTAGAGCCAACGGAGTGAGAAGCCAAAGTGGAGCCAAGGCAACAGAAATCAAAACCAAACAGCTTATCAAAATAAGAAAATCGCTAGCAATGAGCTGAAAAAACAGAGGACTTTGAATATAGAAATAATAATGAACTAAAATAGACATAAGTAAGCATAATGTCTAACCAAGGAAACCAGCTTCCTTGACCTGACTTAAGCTTGAACCAGCAAGTTTTCAGTCCTACTCTTGAGCCTTGACTATTATGCAAAACCACACCTATGGGATTTGTCACTACATAGTAGGTACATTTGTAATGTAGTTTTAAGAAACTAACAGTATCTACACACTTGTAAGTGCAATATAAATTTGTACACATTGCAGTTACAAGTATTCATCCAAATAATACATTTTATTAAAAAAAAAATGCATTGAATATACATTGTATCCACATTTAAATACAAAGTCTATTGAAAATGTGTTATTTTTTGTACTACTGTCATTTTGTGAACTGTGTCTGCTGTGAATGACCTTAAGGAAGTATGCATGTTGTCATTGTTGTCATGACTATGCCACATCTGTGTATCATCCTGTATAATGTTGAAATGCCCTCATAGCATACCTACAAAATTTAATAAAACAAAATAGTTTTCAATTATGCTTTAAGTTAACAAAATACTGAATATTCAACTTAAAAGTTTATGAAAGATAGCATTACTAAAAAAACTATAAATACTCACATCAAGTCTGTATTTAGTAGCATAGTTTTAACGAAATGCAGTCTTTTTGTTGTGTGCTATGCATTAAATGGAGTGTTTTTTTTTTTCTTAAATAGAAGATCAGATGGTCAGTTGTTTTGAACTAGAACGTGACGGATGACTTGTAGTGTCCTCATAGTCCTACAAAACAATAACACAAAATGTTGTTTTTTGATGTAGTTATATGCAATATTAAGAAAAATTAATACAGTATTTAATGAATAATATACTCACATCAAGTCTTTCTGAAGATGATGCTTTGTTCAACAAGAAAGCCTGCTTATCTTTTTTTTGTTTCCCTGTGTATGTAAATGGTAAGACATAAAATGTTCTTTTTTTAACAGGAGAAGGTCACTTGTTTTTGTTCAGATGAAGGATGAGATGGCAACATTTTTGAGCAGAGATTGAGAAGTTCAGTTGTCCATGCCCTCCAGATTGTTTGTGGCTTTAAAAAAGTTTCTGCTAAGGAATGTGGAAATAATACAAAAATTTTGGGCATCTTACATAAAAAAATAAATATTAAATGAATAAATAAAATCACCTGTATACAAAATGTATTAAGAGTATTACATCATAGGGAATGAAAACAGTGTTGTAAGTAGAACTACACAGCTTCAAAGTACTCAGCATAAAATTTCCTGTATGGTAATATTAAAGAAAAACATTTAGCTAGTTCAGGAAAATCACATTATAAGTCTCTAATTTACAATGTAATTTGATGTCAATTTATCTGACATTGGACCGTTTATTTTAAAACATTTTAGAAAATAAAAAATTATCACTTGCTAAACTGAAGATTGCTTGTTCTACTTACAAACTGAGAAGATTTTCACCAAATGCAACTACTTTACAGTATGGACATAGCTTGTGAGGAAGCCATTCTGAATATATTTTCAGAACTGATGCAAAAAAAGCCTGTTATTTAAAAATTTCAAGTAAATATGTAATTTCAATCCAAGAAATATGATAGTCTGGCCCCATAGTCAAAATGACAAGCTACAGCCATATTATAAAGTTATAACACTAATGGGTGTGTTTGCATAATAGCCAAAACTTGCTGATTCAAGCTTAATAAACATGCAGTGAGAAGAAAAAAAGAGGAGACTTGGGTTGGCTGACACAATTTAAAAAAAAACTTTTAAATAACCCCAGCAAAAAAAATAAAAAATAATAATATATAAAATATAAATAACCCATTGTACTGAATTCGGAACAAATGTCTCAACAAAATAAAAACTGTTAAATGGACAATAAGTCATTGGCATTTTAAGACAGCTGTAGTTTTGATCATTGCAAGTCCAGTCTTGTAATTTTAGACTCTATATCTATGTCTATAAATAAACATTATTTGCAGTTGCTAACATGATTTTATCCCCCAATTCCTGCAGCATGCCCAACTCAAAATCCACTATGGATTATGGGGTTGATTGGCACAGTTTTAAACTATAAAACAAATATATATATAAAAATAATATAAGTTAAACATTTTTAGAGTGGCCTCATGCCTGACTCATTGGCCCAAAAGCGTTGGTGAATTTAGATAACCTCAAGTTGATCACGTCCTCAAACAGTGGCAATAACTTATTCAAATGTCTGCCCTATAAACTTTTAGTGAAAATGTACACATGATGGTGACCACGGTAAAGGTGAATTAGGATTTCTATTCCAGAGAGGGAGCCTGATAAATGGCTAATATATAGGTTTACTCAAAATTAAAAAGACATTCAGTAGTTTGGAACAAACTTAAAAAGATTTTAAAATGAACCCTGTGCCAATCAACCGCTGTGCCAGCCAACCTGGTCTCCATCCTTCCCTCCCCCAGGGAGCCGCCTTGTCTGTTGCCTCCCTACCCACCCCCTCCCCCAATGGCAGGCGGAATCTTTACCACAAATTTGATCACAACAGTGAAATGAGTATTGCCTGATGAAAACTATAGTAAGTTTGCACAATGTCAACACTTATACCTTCCATATCTTTCGTATAAACGTGATCTATTAATGTACCTTTTTCTGTGGTTGGATATTGTACATGTTGACTATATCCATGGGCTTCCATTAATTTCACAACTGTAGATGAAGTAAAGATGTCTTCATTAAAGTCTCCCATGATTAGTTTCTTTCCTGGATGCTGTTCTATCTCTTCAATAACCTGTAATAGCTGCTGTCTGAACATGTCAGTTTTATAGGAATTGGGCCTATACAAGAGCACAGCAGTCAAATTGACATGTGGAACTGTAAAGGATAAACATTCTAAGTTCCGGTTCTCAGGAGTAAATATGTTACACTCAATTTTGTCAGAACAATATATTCCAACTCCACCTCCTCTCTGATGTTTTATTTCAGTAAAAACAGCAGTACTGTTGTCATAACACTTAGCTCTTGGGTTGTGCTTGAACACAAATTCTGGTATTTGTGGTTCCTGTGCTTGGTCCTCCGCATTTAGCCATGTTTCTGTCAAGCAAATACAATCAGCATTCATTAGAGCTTTATGCGCAAGAACATCCTCAAAGTGAGCTTTCAAGCTTTGTACATTAACCAGCGCTATTCTGAATGTACCGAGTGATTTAGTGGAACTGTTGTCTTCCAAAGGGAATTTTGGCATATCTTTCAAGGCCAACTCAATTTTGTCATTGCAAAATATAGCCGATTCTTTAAAGTCCTCAATTATTAAACCACTCAGAGATTTTACACGGCTCAATGCAACATATGCTTGCCCTGCAGTAAAGATTTTCTTAAGTGATACAACCGCTTTATCTACTGTGAGTCCTTGCACTTTGTGAACTGTACATGCCCATGCTAATCTGAGAGGAAACTGACGCCTTATACCACCATCATTTGTGACTTGGTCTTCTTGTACTTCAATTACTGTTGAATTTTGGGAAAATCTCTGGTGCGTTTTAGATCTCTGAATTTTACCAACATTTGGATTATCAAATTCCACATGAATAACTGACGGGAAATCATCATCATTGTTTCGACTTTTACTGATATGAACAACCGTCCCACAAGCTCCGTTCACTAAACCATCAGTAACATCAATATTTTTTTTTAACATAACTTTTGCTCCAATACCCAGGGAAACGCATGCAGACAAAGATGAGTTGAAAACTTTCGTATGAAATCCAACTTTACGTTCCATTCGTCCAGTTTTTGAATTTTTCACATAATCATGGGCATGTATACTGATTGCCTCTGGGCAACATTCATGTAGTCTTTCAATGTTTCAATGAAGATCATTACAATTCTCCCCTGTTTCACAGTTTTTCAACATAGCAATATCAGCTGTAGCAAGACATTCATTTTTCTTACGTACTCTGAGCCGATTTAACATTTCAGCAAAACTTGAATCTTGTTGTCGAACAACTTTAGTTAATTCAGCAAGTTCAAAGTTATTCTCCCAGAGGTTTACTCCTTTTGCATCAGCATAGAGAGCGGTTCCTTTAACAGGCGGAAGCTGAAAATAATCTCCAACTACAAGAATGTTCACTTTTCCAAAGAGAGAGTAGTCACCAGTTTGTTTTATTTGTCGCAACCTTCCGTGAATATATGACAAAAGACGATGGTCAAACATAGACACTTCATCAATAATCAAAATTTGCAAAGTACCCAATTTTGTCCTTAAAGAATTTATTTTGTCATCACCAAGAGGCTGATATGGCAGTCTGACGTTTGCACCAATTGAAAATGTATGATGTATGGTGGAAGCTCCGATGCTATATGCGGCGACTCCAGTAGATGCGGTCAAAAGTACAGTAATGTCATCAGGATTCTCAGACAGCTGAGATAACAGTCTGGAAGATTCATACTGTATTGCCTTAATTAGATGACTTTTTCCTGTGCCTGCTCCACCAGTAAGAAATATTCGAAATGGTTCAGGGTTTTGTCCAAGTATTTTCTCTAGACACCACTTTTGCACTTTATAAAACACGGCAGATTGTTCCTCATTTAGTGACCTCAGTAAATGCAGTGCATCATCTCTTGGCATTGTAGTGTGGTTTGTTTCAATGGTACACACAGTTTGAGGATTTCCTGTAAGATCTGGAATATGTTCTTGAGTGTCATTTTCATCAGCTAACAGTTTATCCTTCATCAGTTCTATGCATTCATCGCGCTGTTTTTCTGTTTCAGGACAAATCTGGGCCCAAGCATCTTCTAAATCCACATATTGTTCTAAAAGCTGTTTAGCTCGCTCTAGTTTGTCACTTTCCTTTTCAAACAATTCTCTGTTGCCATCAACAATGGATTTCACTTGTTTCACGTCACAACCACTTTGTATGACACCACTTTTGTAAAACTCCTCATATGTCTCATAGTTGCTCGGCTTCAGATTGGAGTCATCGTAATATGGTAAGAAAAGCTGCAGCAATGAATGGTAATATTTTTCTGGATCTTTAGTGGGTGAAAACCTTGGATACCTCACAACTGCAGGTTCAGTTCGTGTCCTTTGTTTGACATGGCCATTGTTGTTATTGAGTTGAATTATTTTATCTTGTGATGTTTTGTTATGTGAGGAAACCTCTGATTTTGTCAGAACTCTGTACTCAGAACAAAAACTGGCAAGACATAGATTTTCTACTGGTTCTTTCTCTGGTCTGTTTTTGTACCTGTCAATGAGACTTGTCATCCAAATACTGCTTTCATCATCAGACTGGTCATTTTCCATTTTGTTTCGGAGCATATTCAACGGCAAACTCATCTTTACAGGATTTTGTCCTACCGGAATAAATTGTACTTTACGAGAACATTCCTTCAAATGCATGCCTGTCAGTCTGTACACTGCCTCTTGAGCAGAGATTTCTCTGTTATGCAGATAGACACTTCCCAAATGTTTCAATGATGCTTTAGCATCAAGATTTCCATTCATTGCTTCATTTTGTGAACGCTGAAGCAAAAGACCCATTTCTTGTTCTGCTTTTGTGATGTAACTGATTATATAGACAACTACAGAAAAAGCATCTGTGGCATACTGAATATCCATATTCCCTTGCTAAGCACGCAGTAAATCTCTATTATACTGGTTTACCCAAACATCTTTTGGATTTCTTTTCAAGACAATACTTTTCTTCTTGGTACACCTGTTGTATGCTTTTTCAAACATAGATTGATTAATCCCAATAGATGAAAAAAAGGCATCAACCGAATCAAAATTGACATCAGAATTTAAAGCAGTTTTGACTTTCTTTATAATTGCACTTGCTGTGTCATCTCCATCTTTACCTTTCAACTCATCTGCATCACTTGGTCTTGTAATAAAGGTACAACTGGATGGTGGTCGTGGAAAATTAAATCTACAAACTGTATTTTTCTTCCGACATGTTTTTGAATGTCTTGTACTGTGCTTCTGAACACGGTTCACTGTTTCGTAAAGTACAGTGTCATTTTCTGGTGGTATCTCACAAGTGATGTAAGTGTCAATGAACTCAGCAACCGCAGGATCATTGTCTGCATCATTATCATTGAGCTTCGGAGCATCTTCCACCCAAAACAGACAGTGAACATGAGGAGAACCACGCTGTTGAAATTCAACACGATAAAAGTAGTCTTTTATCTTGCCAATAGGCTTTGCTGGTGACATTATGACATTCTTTAGAAAACAATGCCATCTGTGATCAAATATCCTTGCTACAGTGACAGGATTTCGTCTTATAAGTCCGCATTTTTCAGACCAGTCAAGCTCATCAACATTTATTTGTTTCCCCTCTTGCTTAAGAATAGTGTTCATCATTTCAGGCCATCTCATATCAGCAGAACTAAAAGATGCAAAGAAAGTTGGTATGCCTAATTGTCTTATCAGGGCAAACAGATCTTTTTGCGTAGACATCCAATATGGAGGAGTTCCTCTTACTGGTCTTAAGAACTTATATCCTTCATCGTAATTTAGTACTCTTTGCAAGGAATCAGAGTTCATTAGCATATCTTGTGTTACCTTTAAGCAATTTTTTTCAGAACCTTTCCTCAATGCAATTGATACATTAGACACAATTTGATAAACTTCTGATATATATTGTGCATAAAAAATGAAGTCTGTGCTGTGTGCAAAACGTCCATCTGCATTTAGTATTCTTGCATTTAGATATCGTGACAATGTGATTTTTTCCTGTCTTTCATCATGAAATGTTGGACCACCAGTAGGATAGAGAACAGGGAAACACTTTGCCTCATTGTCTTTTTCAGTTAGCAGCCTGACAGGACTGTTACCTTCACCTGGAGCAACATTTAGTACATCATGAAAATGTTGATCAATTATTTCTGAACCCAAATCAACAGGTTGTAGTGATGTGTCTGACAAAAGACCACTTTGTTCTTTAATATATGTTACATCTTCCTCTGGATCTTCTCCAATTTCATTATCATCTTCATTTTTATCAGTTACATCTTGTTCCTTCATTTCAAAATGATCAGCATCCTTGTCTGATTCATCAGTTGCATTCAAAGAATTTACCCACTGCTCATTAAACTGCACATCATTATACCATTTATTATGTCTCACCAAATAAGACAGTGCTTGTCTGACATGATCAGTGCTGACAAATTTATATTCATAATGGCCTTTATATGTTAATTTCCGTTTCAGTTTTATTCTTATCATGTGGTCATCACATTCATTACGTGGAAGAATATTTGACACGTCTGTGGTATTAACAGGAACACACACTACAGGTCCATGACAACCATTCTGTTTTCCACGGGGAAGACAAAGCAACTTCATAAAAGGAATATTGCGTGCAATAAGATGTTCTTCCAAAGAGTTCAGACCTTTTAGTTCTTCTGGAACGTCCACCAAATGCATGTTGTTGGCAACACTCTCTTGAGGCAATTTCCCACCAAGGATTTTACGATGGCATGTATAGCAAATCCACAATTTACAAGCCGGATTACCTGATAAATGGCATCTGTTCTCACATTCAGTATTGCATTCATGTAAATACTTTAATGTGATGCATCTTTCTGCCAGATCATTAATTTGTTGACCTCTGATTTTATAGCAATCTTTTCTACATTCAACAACCTGTTTTCTGAACAATAAACGATGGCAAACACAGCAAACAAATTCTGGACCTGTACTGACTTCTTGATGAAACTTATTAACAGCGAAATCAATGTCTTTCTGTCTGTCCCTCTGTTTTGCAGAAATTTCCAATTTTTTTATTATTTTACTTATACGAAAGTTTACATCATTGTTGTATTTCCTTTTAGAAGATTCACAAACACTGGCTTTAAAGGCTGGGTTTGTGTGATACTTAATCTTTGAATATTCACACACGCTAGCTTTAAATGAGAGGTTTCTGCGATATTTATTCTTTGAATATTCACATACGCTCGCCTTAAATGCAGAGTTTTTGCGATACTTATTTCTTGAATATTCACATACGCTCGCCTTAAATGCAGAGTTTTTGCGATACTTATTCCTCGAATATTCACATACGCTTCCTCTAAAGGCTTTTTTGCTTTTATACTTGGTCTGAGAATAGTGGCGAACAAGTTTTTGAAAATGAACATTTGTGGAATACTTTATCTTTGAATTTTCACGTTTTGACTGCCGTACATTAATATTGTTTTTATATTTATTTCGAAGATTTTCAAGTTTTTTCTCTTTATAATCACTGTCTACATAGTACTTCGTTTTAAGGTTGTCTATCTTTTTCTGTCTGTAATCACTGTCTTCACAGTATTTCGTTTTAGAATTCATAATCTTTTTTTGCCTGAAATCGGTGTTACTGTGGTATAACTCACGTGCTCTTTTGCATTTAGAGTTGTCAACTATGTCATTCAATTTCCTTTTTCGCAAATTTACTATTCTCTGATCGTCCACTTCAACGTTACATGCTTGTGCACAAACATTTTCTTGATTTTTATGTTTAACACATGTAACAACTTCATAATGATTTCCATTGCAGTGCTTCAAATAGATTGCATTATCTGTAAATGACTGTTCGGTAGGTGCGTGTGCATTCCATCTGTCATCATTAAAGGTAATAACATTTGTTTTTAAAAAGTCAGCTAGACCAAATAATTCCACATGACTTCCCCATGTTCCTGAAAAATACATTTTAGATTGTGTCAGATAATCTTTCACTGATCTGTACTCTTCTCTTAAGTATCTCACAAATTTAGAACTGTTAGCTTCAAGGTGTTTCACAACTGCACGTCTGATTGTCAAGTGTTTCTCTTGATTGCCGCAAACTGCATGTGCTATTGATCTAAACAAGCAATTACCATCTCCTTTAATGCTTTTCGTTTTGCACGGTATTCCTATAGAGCACACATTAGTGGCTTGAACAGCAACACTTCCATTAGTCAGTTTTAAGCGTGTACACAAAGCATCCTGATCTGCAGATGTTAAAGGTTTGAAACTGAACTCAGTATTTACTGTAGGTCCAATAATGACATCATCATCCATTAATAAATCGTGTAACTTGCTCATATGTGGGAGTTTTGACTTTTTCTGCACACGTTTATTTTTCTTACTTGAATCCACACAGCTGTCAACCGATTTGCACATAGTTGCTGGTTTGTCTGCACGTGTTTGTTTACCAGGGTCTCTGGCACACTTACTCTGCTCTGCTGCTTTTGTAGGTGAAACATGTGTGACGCTGCTTTTTTGACCAGACTTACATAAACTTGTGTCAGCTGTTAAAGGTTTGAAACTTATTTCAGCATTTACTGTAGATCCAATAACATCATCCATCAATAAACTATCATGCAACTTGCTTACATGTGTAACTTTCGACTTAGTCTGCACACGTTTATCTTTCTTTCTTGAATCTAGACACGTTTCAGCCGGTTTGCCTACACGTGTTTGTTTACCACCGTTACACTTCGTCTCTGCTGCGCTCGTAGGTGAAACCTGTGTGATGCTGCATTGTTGACCACACTGAATTGAACTTGTGCCAGCAGATGTGGCCTTACCAATTACTGTTGCGGTTACACCCGTCACTTCGAATGATTTTCCCTGACCCTTCATTGACATGGCAAGGTTAACAACATAATTAAACAACATGTAAATGTCATCACAATAAACTACTACGCTTGTGCCTGTACTAGACACCATACCTTTATTATCACGTGAATGGGAATCGACTACAGCAAATGTTGACCCCACCTTTATAACTGCACAAATGTAGCCATAGATGTTCAACAAACATGCATCAGACTGAAACAGGACCCTCTGAAGTGCATCTTCTATAGACATGCTCACATCTCGCAATGATACATCATACACATCAACACCAAAAACACCACTCAGAGAATCTGACATCTTTATTGAGAATGTAGTGTTAAAGAGTGCGTGCACACTTGGCAATTCTGCAACAGCAACATAACCCAGCCATGATGGATCATTGATCTTCCCCTGCAAGTCCATAGAGGTGTACAGCTTATGTTGTGGTTTCAATCTTTTTATGAAATCACTTCTCAGAGATCTTTGATGCCAGAAATATTGTAGACTTTATTTAACAAAACAAAGCCGAGCAACCTCCCGAAGGGAGGTCCTGCAGGAGACGACTCCCTGCAGGAGATGACTCCCCACAGGAGATGACTCCCGAACACCGGTTAGCTTTTCACATATATACATACATCGCCTCCAAAAATGGTCATACATCCTATAGATAGGGTCTTGCACCATGTGACACACTTAAATAGAATTCACTGCTGCATCAGCTATTCTGACCTTTCTGTAAGCCCCCCAAAAGTCAAACCAAAGACACACACATAGGAAATAATGGTGTACAAATATATAGCAGAATTACTTATTTCCTAAATAATAAAATCTTCAACATTCCCTCCTCTGGGGCTTATCTAAGCCCCACTTTTAGTATCCTTTTCCAGAGTGTAGTTTCAAAATCCAGCCCCCTCAGTTATGCTAACTAGTGACTAAATCAAGTCACCCAGTCTCTTTTCCAATGACTAGATCATGTAACCACACTCCGGCGGAGCATTCGAGCCAAACATCTCTCTCCATATATTTTTCTTTCTTTCATTCAATGGAGAAAGTAAAAGACTTCGAATTCTCCCTAATAAAACAAAAAACATTGTTATAAGTGTGTGGATAAAGTTGGTTCAGCATTGCCTGTTATTGTCACAGTAGAGTATGTCAAACATAAAAATCCCTTATACATTTAAAAGTATTCTTGCGGCGTAGATATCCTCTTCGACCCAGACTCCCAGGGTCTGGCTCATCAATCATCTTCTTCATCTTTATTTGAGGTACTTGAATCAACATCCAATTTTTGTACATTTAAATTTGGTTTATAAGCCCAATCTTAATAATATTGGTTGCCCTTTAAAATTAATTTTCATTATCTTGATATTTCAGCATTTCCATTTGTTTAACAGTGATTTTAACAACTAATGATCTTACTATGGGAAGTACACAACAGAATAATAACCACCTTTCAATATTGCAACTTCAGAAAACATTCCTAATTTAGCAAACCATGTTCATACTCCTCCAAACTTCAAATCAAGTTTTTCTTAACTTTTTGTTCTTAAACTTTTACTTTTTCCTGTATTCACTAAATGTTCCTCTCTGCGCAGTATTATTTGGTAAACGTGCAACACTGATCTTCAAACATAAGTCCTTCTACTTTTCTCAAGTAATTGTTTTCCTCCTGATACAGATAAAGCATTACAGTAAATCTCTGCTGATTTATAATAAATAATTGATTCATTCTGCGTTTTTATTTTTCCGTGATCCATATGAATTTTTATTTAAAATAGGGCTGGGTTAAATACCTATTTCTCATTTTCAATTGCTTCTTTTTATGAAGGAATATCAATTATTAAATTCGAAGAATCAATCTTTTAGTCAATCATTTTTAGTTGATGAACGAACAGAACATTGTAGTGCACCTTTTATCCTTTAAATCGCTTTGTGCTTCGTTATAAAGTTTCATATTTTAAATTCTGTCTATTTTATTACCAAAATGTAACAATAAATACCATTTAGACATTTTTAATCTTGCGTTATAGCTCCTCATTGGAGCTCCTCAGTTCAAGCGGTTCTTAACTGAATACCTTTTCTTCCTTTCTACTAATTTCTAAATAAACTGTCATGAATAAACTAGTTGTGTCCCATGTAATCACTCAAACTAAGAAAGCTTTAGAGCAATGTTACATTTACCTCATAAAAGTCATTCAATAAACTCATTAGACAATTAGAAAAAATAACTCTAGAAAATAACTTTTCCACTACCTTACATATTCATTATATGTACATTTCTTTTTTCTGTAAATCTAAACCATCATTTTTATATCAACCATTTAAAACATAAAGCATTATAACTTAATTATTATTAAAACTTCCTTGTGTGTAATTTAAGTGTTCGTATACAATTCATTTTAATCTTCAATACTCTTGGAATAACTTGCTAACCCATTTCTGATAGCATTTCAAATCTAAGGAATACTTCTCTGTTAGAAATGTCATTTCTGCATCTGCCCCTCCTCTGCTAATAACATTGCCTTTACCCGTCTATATCATGTCCACAAAATCCATTATCAAGCGTTTTAATAGTCCTTCTCGCCTATTTGTGTTGCTGTTCCTTTCTTAACTTTGTTTTTTGGCACAAATTTCACATGTGGACAGATTTGCCTTATAATTTTCATTTTTTCCTTATTCTTAATCTCTCTCCTTATTCCCCCCTTGCGCACTGGTCAAAACCATTGCGCATCTGGATTGAGAATATTCAAAAGTGATTTTGGTGTAACAATTCATTCAAGTGAATGTCAAATATCTTTTTGACCCTCCTCTGGTACCATAGATTGTTCTTAAGAGCCTGCTTGAATTCGAATAACTTCCAATTAACTTTGTCGTCCTATTAGCACTACTTGATATATATTTATTTAGTCAATAGCATATTGAATCATAACATAATCTTATGAATTAAAATTGAAATCGAATATTTGTTAATAGCCAGTCTTAATACTTGTTTTTAATTTCAACTGTATCCCTAAATTGTAATTTTAAGTTACATTGGAGTACTTTTTTTTTATCTATTTTAAAATTTCTTTTAGTTCTATTTTTTATTTTCCTTTATGAATTGTTTTAATTCCCATTATGCTATGTAAATTTCTTGAATTAGTCGTTAACATTCATTTTATCATCATACCATACATTTTCTCTCTTCAATCAATTTTTTCTGGTGGGGTTATTATTAAGTTGCTACTTAATATTCAAGGGCTTTAACATTACATTTTTAGAAAAGTTTGGTTGATGTTGAGTATTGTTTGAACTTGTACTCATCTCTTTCACTCTGTTGAATTCTCTTCTTTGCACAACTCCTTGTGAATTTCCCACATTCTGCAACTTTTCATTCCTGTGATTCTGGTCAAGTTTGTCTCCTTTTTCCATTCATGTTGATCTTTTTGAGTTGCTGCAATGGGTTGTTTCCTCTCATTTGCAAGGGAAGATCATTGCCAGCATGTCCTGATCCCTCCTGTTGTGGAGGGGGTTGAGGCTTGTTGGTGTATTTTAAGTTGAGGCATGGACTCAAATGTCTTTTTGCTGATCAATGCACAAGCCTCTTTTGAGCCTCTTCTGAGATTACAATGCACAGTCACTGGTTCTTTGTTAGAACCATCCCAGAAACCTTCCTGGAAGTGAGCTACTGTCATCTGTGAATGAAATCTTAATTATTTCTGTTAGTGACAACAACATATATTAAATCATCTGCTCATCTGGCCCATTGTCCTCCTCGGTGTTACCTGTAGAATGGTCATGTGGGCTGAGTGGTTTCCTTTCATTAGCAGCAGGGCTTGAACCCATATATTCCCTTTATTTTACGTAAATTTGGCTTTTTATCTTCATATTTTCACCTTCTTTACATTATTCTCACATTACATTTCAAATGTACTTTTTACAATTCGTCAATTCAAAACGTATCTCATTGTTTTGAGTCCCACTATCAGCACACTATTCATCTTGGACAACACTCAACCCACAAGACAAAAGTTACAAGACATTATTTCATACTTTTGACAAATAATCAGCTCCATCACAATATGCTGAAAAGAAAGTCAGATGTGTTATGCTCCATCATGATATTCTGAAAGGAAAGTCAGATGTGTTATACGCTGCGCAATAACGTGGCATTGTTTTTACCCAATTTTTTCTATTGCCACTACAGTTTCAACCAGGAAATTTAACCAAATTCATCCATGGTCATTATTTTATTGGGCAGAGTTTGCCCTGTGGGCCTACATATTCAATTTTCAATACAGCTGTATTGGCAAAATAATTGATTTGCCTCTGTCTCTCTTCAAACTCAATCTCTCACTCCATTCATACTGTCACACGCATTGGCCATCACACACACTCCTGTGACTGCTGTAGCAGGTTCTGCTCTAAATGCAGAACTTATAATTTTAGCTGTGGAATGCTGCAAGGTCTGATCAGGTCAACACAACTATGTCCAATCTTTATTGAGAGGTTTCCATGATCATAAGGTTTCCGTTTAACACCGGTTGTACAAAACCTTTTTTTCTTTTTATAAACTCGAATATCCTCTATATTTTAGAATAATAGGCCTAGTTGGTCTAATTTTTCTTTCATATTATTTTTGTCTTTGCTCATGAGCTACTTTTAAGAAGAAATTTGGAGATCTCTGCCTTAATCTTGGATCCTTGGCCAGTAACATTTCCAACTCATTATCCCAGTTTTGACGTTTGTCATTTCATAATTTTGGACTTTTGGAGTAACTTTTTCCTCCAATCTATTTCTAGAAATTACCAAAACAAGATGGAGTGACCAGTATCATTGCTTTGTCAACAATAGTAATCATGCTTTTACAATAATAATCATGCTTTGACATTTTGTCTATCTTTTTCTTTGCCAGAGAATAATTCTATCATGCTTTTAGCCCTATTGTGTTTAATCTATTAGCCCTCACTATACCAAATCCAGCCTCCGTTCTAATTATTTGGTGAGTTTGAGCACCCACTTCTGTCTGTCAACATATTTTCTTTTTCTTATAGGGCTGGACTTGTACCTACTGAAAAAGCAGAGAGGGTTAGTTTAGCAGAGAATATAAAGAATTGCTCTTAGACCAGTGAATAATCAAAATGAATCAAGTTAATATAATAATTAACCAACTTTGAAGCAGTCTCTAGAGTGATCATTGAGGAGGCCACACCTGTGGTGCCCCTAAGGGTCAATTCTTCTGTTTTTAGATCATCAGTCCGTTGAAGCTTCTTGGCTGTCACTCTGCATGTGTCATCAGCCGATGCTGTCACTCAAAGGCCTGGTGTTAGGCTCTTCTCAGTTTGGGCTTTGAAGTTGATCCTGCCTGAGTTTTGCATCTCAGGATTTTCTCTTTTTCCTTAGGAAAGTCTCAAGTGAAAGTTTCACCTTTTCCAGCATTAAATCAGTCTTTCTCCTTGCTGAGCTTTCCAGAAAGTCAATTTCAGGAGGGGAGCTGAAAGCCCCTCACCCCACTTCTGTCTTCTTCTTTCTGCAGTCGTGTCTTTTGACCTTTGGCCTCATTCGAAACTGTCATTGAAGCCATCTGAAATTTGAACACTCAGAGATCTGCATGAATCAAATTGAACTTTTAACTAGTTTCAATTGTGTCTGAGCTATCAACTCTTTATCTAAAGTCCACTTTTTAACCATCTTTTTTTTTTTTACTAGTTCTTTTACATAAAAAATCTCACTGGTTGACAACAGCAGTTCTTCCATTCTATTTTTAGTAAAGCAAGTTCTTCATTGCAGGAAAAAGCAAGCTATTTCTGTTTTTCAATATCAGCAGTAATCTAACTTTGATTATCTAAGTATAATTAAAATTTCCCTATCATAAAATCAGACTTCAATCTTTCTTCTATATTTGCATGCTGTGTTCAAATAATCTAGCATGGTGAATAACATTTTTCTCAACCAACATCAAGGAATTCCTCTTATCTTTTCTTTTTAATTATTGAATCAACAATTCCCATTTACTACAATTCTAAGATTCCTGTAAAATGTTTATGATTGTTGAAACTTAGTCACCCAATCTTGCTCACCTTCAGCACACTGCACAACTTATTTTTTCTTAACACAAACTTAATTATCTGCAATGGAATAATTTTTCCCACTCTGTCTTCAGGGATAATGAGATACAAATTTTAGACGTCTTCAGATATAACATATTAAGCTCGTGCAATCTTATTTATATTGATCTATTCATATATATATATATATTATTAGGCTACATTCATTGATTAAATATATATCTTTCTTTTTTTTTTTTAAATCTTATTTCACACTGCAATAATCTGCAAAGTTAATATCTTGAAACAATTGTTTTCCTTTACTTTTGTTAATAAACACCATTTATTTATCTAAATCCCATTCACACATTCTTTGTCCCTTTTCAAGTGACCAGGGTCAGGGGGGTCACTATTTTTACCCACAGGCACAGTCAAGCAAGACACAGGATCCCACAGACACACAAACACACACACATACCCTTATTCTGAACTCCATTCCCTGCAGATCTGAATTATTCGCTACTTCTCAAATTTTTTTTTTAAAACACTACATTAAATATTCACTGATTCACTTCCTCAACACAGTGAAAAAACAATACCTCTAAGATTCACTGATTCACTTCCTCAACACAGTGAAAAAACAATACCTCTTTAACCATAGGCTAAAACTTCATCTTTGCACATGCTATTTACTTGTATCCTTCAAGGCCCACTTACAAGTAAAACACAGATCAATAATAACTGATATCCTTATCAGTACGGTTGTCATCCATCCAGGCCCACTTGACAACATAAAAACACAGATAAATCAACTGATATCCTTATCAGTAAGTACAAATCCTCTGTATGCATGCTCTTGCTTATTATCCATCTAGGCCCTCTTAATAAAGCAAACACAGATTCTTGCATATATCGTACAACAAAACCTTAGCGCCAAATCAGCAACACCAGTGTTCACAAAATCCACACAGGATCATATAAGCACTGGTAAACACTACTGGGAGCTCCCCCGCGCTATTATAAACTACTTGATATCTACAAGGCCTTCTTATTAGAAATCAAACTGCATGCAATCATTTCTGGAATCAAAGACCCCTTTTTCAATTTTGTTTTAGTTCTTTTAAATTTGAAGAAGCTTTTCTTACCACTTCCGGGCAGCTGGTGACCAACACATACTTTACACAAAAGCAAAAATGCTCACCTCAAAGTACAGTGGCCACTGTTGTCTGTGCCGGTCACCAGCGATGCCTTTTGTGGTTCCTTCAGCTCCTAACAAGTCCTGCTGGGGTGCCATTTGTTGTGGTTTCAATCTTTTTATGAAATCACTTCTCAGAGATCTTTGATGCCAGAAATATTGTAGACTTTATTTAACAAAACAAAGCCGAGCAACCTCCCGAAGGGAGGTCCTGCAGGAGACGACTCCCTGCAGGAGATGACTCCCCACAGGAGATGACTCCCGAACACCGGTTAGCTTTTCACATATATACATACATCGCCTCCAAAAATGGTCATACATCCTATAGATAGGGTCTTGCACCATGTGACACACTTAAATAGAATTCACTGCTGCATCAGCTATTCTGACCTTTCTGTAAGCCCCCCAAAAGTCAAACCAAAGACACACACATAGGAAATAATGGTGTACAAATATATAGCAGAATTACTTATTTCCTAAATAATAAAATCTTCAACACTTATCTCCATGACACAGAACAGCATCCAGGTCCTCTGTTGTCCAGGTCCGCACATCTTTCAGGACACTCATCATGACTGCAGTGATGCTGTTTGCTGCACACTGTCTGCCACTGTTGAATCCAAATCGGGAATCACCCCTGATGGAAGGAACCCTGTATGACTCTCTGTGGAAAATAATCAGAGTTACTGACATCAAAAGATGAACACATAGGAAGGCTTTTGGAAGTCATTGGTAGGTTTTTGGAAGGATTTGGAAGTATTTGGAAAGATTTGGGTTTTGGCAATTGCCGGGAAGTATTCAGTAAAATTGGGAATTCCTGGCTCTCGATAGTAGAACATTTGAGTTCTTAATATTTTTATATTGTAACAATTTCACTTATTCTCCAAATTAGAAACAAATTAATGACAGTGGCATAATTTCCCAGACAGGGATTAATTTAAACCACAATTCGCCTTTGGCTAAGCCACGCCCTAGGAATGTAGATTGCAAATCACAGCCCAGTCAAGAACGAGCTCCCACAGAGGGTCCGACACTTTTTCACAGCGCTCCATTGACTTCAACGCAGGCGGCTCATATTTTTGGTCTCGGCAGGCTATTACTGTCGTAGTTTTATCAGAAATATAGTTAAACGTTGTGCCTGGGGCATTTGTAACACAGATACGCGTTTCCCAGAGAGGTTGGAGGGCGGTGTCCGTTTTTTCCCTTCCCAAAACCGGTCAAATACTGACAAGTGTCGTCTTTGGATTAAACTGTGTGGACGTCCTCAGTCAGCGAAACCCCTCAAGATCACCAACACACTTTTGCTCTAAGATACATTTAGCTTTTAACCTTACTGTGAAGTTACACTAGTTAGACAGTTTTATGCTGGTTCAGGTTATGATTTCGGTTCTCTACCCTAATTGTTGATACGCTAGCACACGCTGCTAATAAATACAACTTTATACTCGCGTAGTCCGTTTGCTTTGTAAATAACGATTATAGAAGTGAATAGAGACCTACCCAGCTTTGCATGAACAGTGTTGCTCCTGATATTGTGAGTCCCAGCCTCCGTCTCGATTAGGATATTCGGTGGTTCATTTTTTGACTGTGACCGTTATGCTTTTGCCTGTATTGGATGCCTTGTTGCTGCTTGCGTTTCACCGTATGTCTTGAATAAAGCCTTCAAACGCATACTGCAGACACTTTTGCCTACTTTTATCGGACACTTTATTTGCTGCTTTATAAAAGTTTGATAAATTTTCAGCAGGAAGAGCCGTCACAGCATAAGCCATGTTGATACCAAACCAGAGCCCAGATGAAGTTGTCAGAGGTAGCAACAGTAACTAAGGGGGGCGGGGCTTAGCCAAAGGTGAATTAAGCCTTTGTTCAATAAGGATATTTAAGTAGCTTTATAAACGTTCCCTGGAAGAAGAAAAAAATAACTAGTGTGCATCTTGACACAAAACAATGTTATTAAAAAATACATATTTTAAATATGTCAGTACAAGTTGCTTTCAGTTCAAATGGCTCAAACATGCATTTTAGTCTTGGACTAAATTAAGCCTTGTATGTGAAACCAATGGAAGATATTTTAAATATTTAATGCCATCTTTTTATGAAAGATGATAGTAAAACTGCTACTGATGTCTCTATGGAATTCCTTAATGAAAATCATATACATTCAACATTACAGTTTAATAAAAAGCTAACAATTTCAACATTTTACTTCAAAAAAACCTTTAATTACAGTGAATTTTCACATTTAACCCCTTATAATGAATAATGAATGAGGTATTTATATAGTGATTTCATATGTACTACTGTACACCCAAAGCGCTTTACAATCATGTCAGGGGATCTCTCCTCAATCCACCACCAGTAATGACATATTTACCCTGAGTATTTCTACCTATCTAACAGGTAGTAAATATACAAAGATTTAATAGTTATCAAACACTTTACAATTTTCAAAACAAATTATAAATTAAAAAGATTACCGTAAAACATCAAATAATACCGAGTCCCAAATAGACGCCTGTCTCTTTTACACGCCTGGTGTGGCGACAGGTTTGGATAAATAAAGGCCGGTCTCAAATAGAGGCCAGGTCTGTTTTTTAGTTTCGGGTTGTAGCCTATTTTTAATCTTCTAAAACCCGTCAAATCATCCGTTTTTTGGTGGCAACCAAATAAATTTTTTTATCAGTGAGTGATGTCGAATAGAATGACGGCTACGCTTGACAGGGCGCAAACAAGCAGAGAGGGCGCGCCCCGGCTGCGCACGCCCTCTGTCACGTCTTCAAACAACATGAGCGCTGTCTTGCTCTTTCTCCCTTGCGCATGTTAATCAAAATCTATTGACACGAAAGTAAAAGGTCGGAAGACAGCAGTTTCACGTGGACCATTTGGAGATTTTTAGAGATTAAAGACTCTAGCAACACAATCTCAATGAACAACATCTCAAATACAAGCCGCTACAATTCGACAATTTGGTCAAATAAAAGCCCGGGCTATTATTTGAAGTTTTACAGTAATCTTTATTAAACCTACAGGTTGCTGTTACCTTTGTCCATTGATAAACATTAATGACATACATCCCATCAGTGTTAATTTTGTCAGCCATTTTTGATTTATTCTTAGTCTTCACCTCCACAACAAAAAAATTATTGGTTTTCACATTTTAATTATTTGTGTTTCATAGTTTTAGTTGAAGAAAAGTGATTTAAAAAAAGAAATTCAACTTTTAGTCTAACTGCAGTTACTGACGTTAATTTTTGAAACTAGGAAAGTATTTTAATGAAAACCCATATTGTTAATGAAAATAATACGACAACAAAATAATGCTAGTTATTAAAAGTTCTGAAAAAATGAGATGTGCATCAAATCTGTGTCATGTTCGGCAGTGTTGGATCTTAAAGTCAGAGCAGCCTAATAAAACCAGTTGCTGTGATGTAGTGTTAATTTTGTTTACAAAAACTATGAATGATGCAGTAAAGCGCTTATACCGGTGATCATCTTAATCTTTAGCATGCGCAGCTCAAAGAGCAATGCACATTTATAACTATAATTGGGACTGTCATATACATAACATTGTAATGCAAATACAATTGTAATAAAATGGTGCAAATTTTCTGGGTTTAGTTGCTGTTTCAGCATGTTGTTGTGGGAATAGGGCAGAACAGTGATTACACGTTCTAACCAGAACAGTCAAGTTTGCTTATGCATTCACGTCATTTTGTGCCAAGTCGTAAAATATTAAGTTTATATAATAAAAATATCAGAATAATGTCTCATTGGATGTGTTTTGTTGATTTAAACAAGCTGCTATAAAAGTTTTTCAGTTTCACGGTGTTAATTCTATTCAGCTTCAGTGCATGCGATCAAATAGCAATGCAAAACATTAATAGTTATGATTGGGGCTGTCATAACATTAAAATTGTACACACTATTGTAATAAAAAGTTGTACACTGTTTGACTTTAGTTGCAGTTTTCAGCAACTGTTGAGTGGTTCAGTTTAACGTTTGTTTTATTCAGCTTCAGTGTGCGCCAGTCAAACAGCAATGATGTCATTTGAAACCGTAAACTCTAATATTAAAGATGTTTACTATTGTAATGTTAAAATGTATTTTTTTTCAAACATATTGATGCGTCATTATTAATTTAAGACGTCATTTATCTAATTTAAAACTGCTGTAATGACAATTCTACAAATTTATACAAACATAAATTTATTAATATGTTAGGGCTGTGCAATTAATTGAATTTCGATTTCAGTTCCCAACGATCAACAAAATAGTACAATCGAGTAAAAACGATTATTTTGTCATGTTCTGTTTTGCAACACGCGCACATCTGCCCCTCCCGCCATAAACTCTCAGCTATACAGTCATATATTGCAAGCACAATAAACTTGATAATAACAATTGTCTAATTTAATATAGACTGGGGGAGACCATAGACATCTCTCGAGCTGTCGCAATCTTTTTCTGCTCGATCACTGCAGCGCCTCAGTTCAAGCAAATGGCAGCGCGAGCGCATATGACCTCATCATCTGTTCCGCTTTACAGCACAGAAAAAAATCGAGAATGAACACAGTGCTCGACATTAACACTTGTCTGCTTGTTTGGGAAAAGTGGATTTTTTAAAAGTTTCAAGTGAAAGAGTTTTGCTTGCCCAACCGATCGAAACGCGAGAATGATTCTGATTTTATTCAGTCAGTCAGTGTAAACCGCGATTGGTAATGGAGTGTATTTTTGGTCGCTGTGCTGCCTGTCTATGTGTGAGAGAGACGTTAGTGTAGAAATCTGTTCTATAATATCACGATTGCAAATGTTACATTGAATTTATAGTTTAATAAACAAGTAGCCTAGTTAATATGCAAGTTAGTCACTTACAATTTAGACACAATATTGACTGGTTTTGTTCTATTTCACCGATAATAATAGTTACAAAAGAAAAGGAACACGAAGCGCTGTGTTTTGTTATTGAATGATTCAGCATTTTGAAACGAATCGTTTTAATGAATGACTCAATGATTCATTTATTAAGACAGTCACTTGCCACCACCTATTGGTTTATTGTTTAAAGGCATCATTGATTTTTATTTTATTTTTGTATATTTGTTTAAACATCAATCTCTGTAATTTTGCAGTGTAAATTAATTAATTTGATTGATAACAGCCCTTTTTATTAAAACTGAATTTGATCAAATGTAAGAATCTGACATGAAAGATAATGCATAATTGTTTTACTTGAAGCAAAGCACTGCACTTTTTCACCACTTGGGAGTTTGCAGGTCTGTTTAATATTTCAAAAAGTACAATAAATGTTCAAATTTCGATTTTTTAAGAATTGTTGAAAGGTTTTTGTTTTTTTTTATAATGCAAAACGTTCCCCAAGTCATGTGAAATAATCGTGTTACATAATCGTGATTTCAATACTGACCAAAATAATCGTGATTATGTTTTTTTCCATAATCGAGCAGCCCTATAATATGTAATGCACATTTTAACTGAATGTACTTTATATGCTATTTACGAACCAATATATTCTATGTGAAATTTTACTTACCTCAGTACTGCTCAATTCATTCCCCAGTTCACATAAAAAGCAAACAAACATAAATTAGTCAACAAAGCTGCCTTGCTCCAATTAAAACATACACTTAAAATGCATCTAAACTCC